>CM031603.1:1053700-1058700 GCA_018398815.1 Conus ventricosus | reverse complement strand
TGTTACTACCGCTGCTGTACTGTTACTACTGCTGCTGTACTGTTACTACCGCTGCTGTACTGTTACTACCGCTGCTGTACTGTTACTACCGCTGCTGTACTGTTACTACCGCTGCTGTACTGTTACTACTGCTGCTGTACTGTTACTACTGCTGCTGTACTGTTCCACTGCTGCTGTACTGTTCCACTGCTGCTGTACTGTTACTACTGCTGCTGTACTGTTACTACCGCTGCTGTACTGTTACTACCGCTGCTGTACTGTTACTACTGCTGCTGTACTGTCCCACTGCTGCTGTACTGTTACTACCGCAACTGACGTTTCTGTTACTACTGCTGCTGTACTGTTACTACTTTTCTGCTGCTGTACTGTTACTACCGCTGCTGTACTGTTACTACTGCTGCTGTACTGTTACTACTGCTGCTGTACTTTACTACTGCTGCTGTACTGGTTACTTACTGCTGCTGTACTGTTACTACCGCTGCTGTACTGTTACTACTGCTGCTGTACTGTTACTACCGCTGCTGTACTGTTACTACTGCTGCTGTACTGTTACTACTGCTGCTGTACTGTTACTACTGCTGTACTGTTACTACTGCTGCTGTACTGTTACTACCCGCTGCTGTACTGTTACTACTGCTGCTGTACTGTTACTACGCTGCTGTACTGTTACTACTGCTGCTGTATGTTACTACTGCTGCTGTACTGTTACTACCGCTGCTGTACTGTTACTACTGCTGCTGTATTGTTCTACTGCTGCTGTACTGTTACTCCCTGTTACTACCGCTGCTGTACTGTTGCTACTGCTGCTGTACTGTTACTACCGCTGCTGTACTGTTACCCATCGCTGCTGTACTGTTACTACTGCTGCTGTACTGTTCCACTGCTGCTGTACTGTTCTCACTGCTGCTGTACTGTTTTCTACCGCTGCTGTACGTTACTACGGCTGTATGTTACTACCGCTGCTGTACTGTTTCTACCGTGCGTACTGTTACACTGTGCTGTACTGTCCCACTGCTGCTGTTGTTGAGATTTTATTCAGTTCTTGAAACGTTGCGTTTCTGAAATTCTCCTAACTTGCAACACTGACAACTCCTATAATACCTGAAAAAAAACTCTTAACTTGGAACATCCGAGGACTCCTACAAGACCTGACCCTGTAAATGGCCGACACCGACGTTGAGTGGACAGCTGACCATCCGGATGAATGGTCATGGGTCATTGAGTGACCAGCTGCTGTGGACAATCGGCACAACCAGCGGTTGCAGAAGATGGGGTCAGTGTGGGGTCACTCACGTTGAGGGAAACGTGTGGCTAAGGGAGGAGGGGCGGGGGAGGGAAGGGGTGGGGAGGGGAAGGGACGACAGCAGATTTGGGATCGGAGACGGCGCCACCATCGTTCACTACGGTTACGTGTGCAAGTTCTACTACTGCTTCTTTTTCCTCTGTTCTTGCCGCTGCTGCTACTACTACTGCTGCTGCTGTTGCTGCTGATGCTATTATTACTACAATTGCTGCTGCTACTGCTGTTGCTCTTGCTGTTCCTGCTGCTGTGTTTATCCCTGTAGATTTGGTCGCTACTGTTTTTATATCCTCCGTCACTGCTACTTTTGCTACCTGTCCCACTGCCCTGGCTAGTTACGACGATAATTCACCGTAGCGGCTGTGGCGTTGCTGTAACTAGTTACGACGATAATTCACCGTAGCGGCTGTGTCGTTGCTGTAACTAGTTACGACGATAATTCGCCGTAGCGGCTGTGGTGTTGCTGTGACTTGTTACGACGATAATTCACCGTAGCGGCTGTGGTGTTGCTGTAACTAGTTACGACGATAATTCACCGTAGCAGCTGTGGTGTTGCTGTAACTTGTTACGACGATAATTCACCGTAGCAGCTGTGATGTTGCTGTAACTTGTTACGACGATAATTCACCGTAGCGGCTGTGGTGTTGCTGTAACTTGTTACGACGGTAATTCGTCGTAGCAGCTGTAGCGTTGCCGTAACTGCAGTAGCTGCTGTTGTTGTCATAGCATCAGGAATAGCATCTATGTCAGCAGCTTGAACGATGACAGTGACAAGATAGATTACAGCAGTAACAGCGACGACAACGATGAAGATGACGACGACAGCAATACCGACACCAACGAAGACACCGACAACAAAAGCAAAGATGAAAAGATACATAGTAACAGTAACAGACAACGACGACGACCTTGACGATGACGACAACGCCAACAAAGACACAACAACAGCAACCCTCCTCATTGTGACAAGCACCTGTTGCAGGCGTCAGTGCGGGGTCACTAGGGTCACAGCGGCGCCAGCCAACCCCGCCCCAAGCCGCTTCACCTGGTCCAACGGCTCCGCTCTTCCCAGTGACACCTTGTTAGGTAAACAGCCTGTCTGTCTGTCTGTCTGTCTGTCTGTCACAGTGTGTGTGTGTGTGTGTGTGTGTGTGTGTGTGTGTGTGTGTGTGCGTGTGTGTGTGTGTGTGGCTGGCTGGCTGGCTGGCTGCTGGCTGGCTGGCTGGCTGGCTGTCTCAGTGCCTGTCTGTCTGTCCGTCCGTCCGTCTGTCTGTCTTTCTGTTTGTCTCAGTGTCTGTCCGTCAGTCTGTCTGCTTGTGTCTGTCTGTCTCCCCCCCCCCCCCCTTCTCTTCTCTCTCCCGTCTCCCTCCCTCCCTTCTTCTCTTTCTATCTCTCTTTCTATCTCTGTCTCTCTCTGTCTTTCTCTGTCTGTCTCTCTCTGTGTCTTTCTCCCTGTCTGCTCTCTCTCTCTCTCTCTCTCTCTCTCTCTCTCTCTCTCTCCTCTCTCTCTCTCTCTCTCTCTCTGTTGGTTCTATACAGAATGGTGTCGTACCTTCACCCAGTCTGTGGGTGTCCCTTCTTCACTGCAGGTCCGCCCTGATGACATGGTCATCGTGATTCACTGCAGGTCCGCCCTGATGACATGGTCATCGTGATTCACTGCAGGTCCCCTGATGACATGGTCATCGTGATTCACTGCAGGTCCGCCCTGATGACATGGTCATCGTGATTCACTGCAGGTCCGCCCTGATGACATGGTCATCGTGATTCACTGCAGGTCCCCTGATGACATGGTCATCGTGATTCACTGCAGGTCCCTGATGACATGGTCATCGTGATTCACTGCAGGTCCGCCCTGATGACATGGTCATCGTGATTCACTGCAGGTCCGCCCTGATGACATGGTCATCGTAATTCACTGCAGGTCCCTGATGACATGGTCATCGTGATTCACTGCAGGTCCGCCCTGATGACATGGTCATCGTGATTCACTGCAGGTCCCTGATGACATGGTCATCGTGATTCACTGCAGGTCCCTGATGACATGGTCATCGTGATTCACTGCAGGTCCGCCCTGATGACATGGTCATCGTGATTCACTGCAGGTCCCTGATGACATGGTCATCATGATTCACTGCAGGTCCCTGATGACATGGTCATCGTGATTCACTGCAGGTCCCTGATGACATGGTCATCGTGATTCACTGCAGGTCCCTGATGACATGGTCATCGTGATTCACTGCAGGTCCCTGATGACATGGTCATCGTGATTCACTGCAGGTCCCTGATGACATGGTCATCGTGATTCACTGCAGGTCCGCCCTGATGACATGGTCATCGTGATTCACTGCAGGTCCGCCCTGATGACATGGTCATCGTGATTCACTGCAGGTCCCTGATGACATGGTCATCGTGATTCACTGCAGGTCCCTGATGACATGGTCATCGTGATTCACTGCAGGTCCCTGATGACATGGTCATCGTGATTCACTGCAGGTCCGCCCTGATGACATGGTCATCGTGATTCACTGCAGGTCCGCCCTGATGACATGGTCATCGTGATTCACTGCAGGTCCCCTGATGACATGGTCATTGTCAGTCTTGGCTGGAGGAAGAAGATAAGATAAGATAAGATAAGATAAGATAAGAAACACTTTATTATCTCATCATGAGAAATTTGGTCCAGTGCATTTCACTATTTATAGACTGGCGCAATGAATTGTTTTGAGGATTGGTATCGTGTCTGAAAGTTGATTCTTCTCGTTTTCTTTCATAATGGTCTTCAGCTCAAGCACAAGCCAGGTGGATGCAAAGCAGACAGATTAAAATCAAAGGAATGGGACTATCTGGGGGTCACCACCTGACGCAAAGATGGGGGTCACGTGTGAGCGCAAACGCCTGAAATGTGGCGTCAACTAAAGGGGTCATGTATTTGAAGATCGTATGTGATGTCATCGGTGACTCCCTCCCCCCCCCCCCCCCCCCCCCCCCCCCACCGAAGAAAAAAGGAAATGATAGATGGGGAGTTGTCCTTTTGATCAATTATCATTTAACATTAATAAATGCTGGCTCAAATTGATGGTAGGCCTCGGAACGCTAACATGGATGATGGAGTGATACAGGGTATAAAAAAAATGCAGTTGTGGCGTGTGCCCACAGGCATATTGGTCCGCCGTTTCAATGCCCCTTGACCCCCAGACACGCGTTTCCTCAAACCGGTTTTCAGTGTGATGAAGGGGACGTACACTTAAAACAGACACGGCGCTCTGTTTTTGTTCGCATCACGTTCGTGAAGTCATGACGTCATTTGTCATGGGGATGATCATGTAAAAGAAAGAGAGAAAGAAATGAAATACTTATAATAAGTACATAAATAGATTGTTTTTTGAAGAAGAAGGAAAAAAAGAAGAAAGAAAAACAAAACAAACGCAAAACCACCCTGGATGAATGAATGGAAAGAAAAACAAACGGAGGAATAGAACGGCGTGGGAATTTGCATGAGACCGTCGCAGCGGGGAGGAATGGGGGGGGGGGGGGGGGGGGCGGGTATAGGGGAGTGGAGGTAGGAGGGGAATGGGGATTGTCTTAAGGACGAGACCCAGGAAGGTAGGGAAGACTAGACGTGTTGTTGTTGTTGCTGTTGATGGTGGTGTGGTGGTGGTGATGGCGGCGGGGTGGTTGTTGGACGTGTGCTGTTGAC
>CM031603.1:1013700-1038700 GCA_018398815.1 Conus ventricosus | reverse complement strand
GCATGACTAGGAGAGTGCATGAAGGAGATGATGTGATGGTGGAGATCTGATGGAGATGATGTGGTGGAGATGTGATGGTGTGATTGAGATGATGTGATGGAGATGATGTGATGGAGATGATGTGATGGAGATGATATAATGGAGATGATGTGGTGGAGATGATGTGGTGGAGATGTGATGTTGTGATTGAGATGATGTGATGGAGATGATGTGGTGGAGATGTGATGGTGTGATTGAGATGATGTGATGGAGATGATGTGGTGGGATGAGATGATGTGATGGAGTGATGTGGTGGAGATGATGTGATGGAGATGTGATGGTGTGATTGAATTGATGTGGTGGAGATGATGTGATGGAGATGTGATGGTGTGATGGAGATGATGTGATGGAGATGATGTGGTGGAGAGTGTATGAAGGAGATGATGTGATGGAGATGATGTGGTGGAGAGTGTATGAAGGAGATGATGTGATGGAGATGATGTGGTGGAGAGTGTATGAAGGAGATGATGTGATAGCGATGATGTGGTGGCGATGTGATGGTGTGATTGAGATGATGTGATGGAGAGTGTATGAAGGAGATGATGTGATAGCGATGATGTGGTGGAGAGTTTATGAAGGAGATGATGTGATAGCGATGATGTGGTGGCGATGTGATGGTGTGATTGAGATGATGTGATGGAGAGTGTATGAAGGAGATGATGTGATAGCGATGATGTGGTGGCGATGTGATGGTGGAGATGTAAGATGATAATGATGATGGAGATGATTGACAGCCTGTGAAAAACTCCTTCAAGAGGTCGTGTTAAAATCTAAAAGTCTGTGAAGATATTCCAGCTGTGATGGCAATGGTGGAACCTCACTACTTGCTCTTCCTATTCTACAGTGTTGCAATCCTTTACTCAAACCATGTGTGTGTGTGTGTGTGTGTGTGTGTGTGTGTGTGTGTGTGTGTGTGTGTGTGTGTGTGTGTGTGTGTGTGTGTGTGTGTGTGTGCGTGCGCACGTGCAGCGTGCGGACGGCAGCAGACCGGGGACGTGATGATCGTGTTCCATGCGGCCTCCCTGGGCAGAGTGGAGCTGGGGCAGGTGCAGGCCTTCATCACCCACCTGGTCCAACACTTCAGCACCGCCACGGGCAACATCCGCGTGGGACTCCTCTCCCAGGGCCAGCAGGGCCAGGACGTCCAGCTGGGACAGGTCAGAGAGAAGGGGGTACAGGGGGACGGGGAGGGGTGGGTGAGGGTGTGGAAGTGTGGGGGGAGGGGGGTTGGCAACATCCACGTGGGACTCTTCTCCCAAGAACAGCAGGGCCAGGACGTCCAGCTGGGACAGGTCAGAGAGAAGAGGGGAGGGGAGGGTGCAGGGGGGCGGGAGGGGTGGATGGAGGAGGGGGGGGGGGGGGGCTGGGAACGTGTGTGTATACCTCTCCTCTCCAAGGGGGAACCAGGGGGTCTTATGTTCATCTCACCCCCTGCAGTACATTAACATATGTTCATCTCACCCCCTGCAGTACATTAACATATGTTCATCTCACCCCCTGCAGTACGTTGTGTTCATCTCACCCCCTGCAGTACATTGTGTTCATCTCACCCCCTGCAGTACATTGTGTTCATCTCACCCCCTGCAGTACATTGTGTTCATCTCGCCCTGCAGTACATTAACATATGTTCATCTCACCCCCTGCAGTACATTGTGTTCATCTCACCCCCTGCAGTACATGTGTTCATCTCACCCCCTGCAGTACATTGTGTTCATCTCGCCCCCTGCAGTACATTAACATATGTTCATCTCACCCCCTGCAGTACATTGTGTTCATCTCGCCCTGCAGTACATTAACATATGTTCATCTCACCCCTGCAGTACATTGTGTTCATCTCGCCCTGCAGTACATTAACATATGCTCATCTCACCCCCTGCAGTACATTGTGTTCATCTCACCCCCTGCAGTACATTGTGTTCATTTCGCCCCCTGCAGTACATTAACATATGTTCCTCTGGCCCCCTGCAGTACATTAACACATGTTCCTCTGGCCCCCTGCAGTCATTAACACTGTTCTCTCACCCCTGCAGTACATTAACATATGTTCCTCTGGCCCCCTGCAGTACATTAACACATGTTCCTCTGGCCCCCTGCAGTACATTAACACATGTTCCTCTCACCCCTGCAGTACATTAATATATGTTCCTCTGGCCCCCTGTAGTACATTAACACATGTTCCTCTGGCCCCCTGCAGTACATTAACACATGTTCCTCTCACCCCCTGCAGTACATTAACATATGTTCCTCTGGCCCCCTGCAGTACATTAACATATGTTCCTCTGCCCCCCTGCAGTACATTAACATATGTTCCTCTGGCCCCCTGCAGTACATTAACATATGTTCCTCTGGCCCCCTGCAGTAACCAACTGACTTGTATGTTGTCCTCTCAAAGTAAACCCGTGGCAGGACTCATCAGGGCTTATGCTGGAGCAGCCCCAGGTCCAATGCTCAGCCCACCCTCTTTTCAAGAAGCGCGCCACACAGCTTCGACACCGTTCATGGGGGACGCTACAACGCCAAGAACTCTCATAAGCCTTCTGGATGACGCCATTGCTACATACAGCAATGACGTACATCTCCGAAGCGTTGCTGCTGAAGTAACGAGAAAGCCGTGATCCACGTGGTGGCCTTGGGGGAACCTACAAAGCTGGAACGAGGTTCAAGCAGGGCGTCCTCGCCCAATTTCATCACGCAGCTGGTCTGGTATGGTGATCTGGACAAGCCGAAGACACGCCAGGACTTTCTGACAAGTTCTGTGACGGTAAGACCACCAGTCACTGGTGTGAAACATGCTTACTGTCCGTTTCACGTCTCTGCTCTCCGTTCCTCTCCTTTCTCGCCGCTTTTATTAGTCCTTCCGGTTCTCGTCTCCCTTCCACATCTGTATTGACACTCCACGTGGCTCACTGCAGGCTACACAGATCGCAGCCAAGCACAAAACACTACTCCTCAGATCGTTAGCCACACAAAACACTACTCTCAATCGTAGCCAGCACAAAACACTACTCAGAGACGTAGGCCAGCACCAAAACACTACTCAGATCGAGCCAGCACAAAACACTACTCAGATCACACCAGCACAAAACACTACTACTGCAGATCGTAGCCAGCACAAAACACTACTCCTCAGATCGTAGCCAGCACAAAACACTACTACTCAGATCGTCGCCAACACAAAACGGCTACTCCCAATCGTAGCCAGCACAAATCACAACTTTCCCCAGAAATCGGTAGCCACACGAACACTACTCCAAGGGTCGAAGCCAGCACAAAAACCTAGTACTCAGATCGTAGCACGAGCACAAAACACTACACAGAATCACAGCCAGCACAAAACACTACTTAATCGCAGCCAGCACCAAAACACTACTCAGATCGTTGCCAGCACAAAAACACTACTCATATCGTAGCCCAGCACAAACACTACTCCCTAGATCGTGCCAGCCCAAAAAAACTACTCAGAACGTAAGCCAAGCACAAAACACTACTCAGATCAAAAGCCAGCACAAAACACTACTCAGATCACAAGCCAGCACAAAACACGACTCCAGAACGCAGCCAGCCCCCATAAACCCAAGAACAACTACCACCCCCAGATCGTAAGCCAGCACAAAACACTACTTCCCCAGATCGTAGCCAGCACGAAACCACTACTCAGAATCACAGCCAGCACAAAACACTATCTCAGATCGTAGCCAGCAAAAAACACTACTCAATCGTAGCCAGCACAAAACACCTACTCAGGATCACAGCCAGCACAAAACACTACTCAGATCGCAGCAGCACAAAACGCTACTCCCCAGATCGCACGAGCGACAAAACACTAACTACCCCCAGATCGTCGCCACACAAAACACAACTCCCCAGGATCGTAGCCAGCACAAAACACTACTCCTCCAGATCGTAAGCCAGCACAAAACACTACTCAGATCGCAGCCAGACGACAAAACACTACTCCTCAATCGAAGCCAGCACAAAACACTACTCCCAGATCGCAGCTAGCACAAAACACTACGTCTCATATCGTATCCAGCCACAAAACACTACTACTCAGATCCGTAGCCAGCACACAACACTACTCATATCGCAAGCCAGCACAAAACCACTACTCAGATCGTACCAGCACAAAACACTTCTCAGATCGTAGCCACACAAAACACTACTCAGATCACAGCCAGCATAAAAACTACTACTCAGACGTAGCCAGCACAAAACACTACTCAGTCGTAGCCAGCACAAAACACTACTCAGAATCGTAGCCAGCTCAAAACGCTACCTTTAGATCGCAGCGAGCACAGAAAAAGAACACTACACCCCAGATCGCAGCGTAGCACAAAACACTACTTCCCCAGATCGTAGCCACACAAAACATTACTCCCCAGATCGTAGCCAGCACAAACACTACTCCCCAGATTCGTAAGCCAGCCAAAACACTCACACCCCAGATCGTATCCAGCACAAAACACTACTCTCCGGATCGTAAGTCCCAGACACAAAACACTACTCCTCAGATCGCACAGCCAGCCAAAACACTACGTCCCCCCCTCAATCGCAGCGAGCACCAGAAAAACACTACTCCTCATATCGTAATAATTTATTATTCACAAAACAACCGTATCTTATATTTTTATTTTTAATTTTCTGTAATATCAGAACATTATAAAAATATTTATTTTATTATATTAAAGGAGGCCACGAGAATCGTAGCCGAGCACAAAACACAACTCCCAAGCGTAAGCCCAAAGCACAAAACACCCATACTCAGACACAGCCAGCACAAAAGCAACTACTCAGATCACAGCCAGCACAAACACTACTCATTATCGAGCCATCACAAAACACTACTCGAGAACGCAAAACCAGCACAAAACACAACACATAATCACAGCCAGCACAAAACACTACTCAGATCACAGCCAGCACAAAACACTACTCCCCTCTAGATCGTAGCCAGCACAAAACTCTGACTTCCAGAACGTATGCCAGCGACACAACACTACTCATATCACACGCCAGCACAAAACACTACTCAGATCACAGCCAGCACAAAAACACTACTCAGATCGTAGCCAGCACAAAACCCTAACTCATATCGCAAACCAGCAACAAAACACTACTCAGATCACAGCCAGCACAAAACACTACCCAGATCACAGCCAGCACAAAACACACTCCTCAGATCGTAGTCCAGCGACAAAACACAACTCAGATCACAGCCACCACAAAACACAACTTCCGAGATCACAGACCAATCCACTAAAACCTTACACAGATCGTAGCCGCCAGCACAGAAACAACTACTCAGAATCGCCACCAGCCACCAAACACTACTCCGATCACAGCCACACAAAACACTACTCAGATCACAGCCACACAAAACACTACTCCCGATCACATCCCGCACAAAACACTACTCCCCAGATCGCAGCCAGCACAAAACACTAGAGTATCTCAGGAATGCACGCGCCAGCACACAACCTCAACTGCTCAGATCGTCGCCAGCACAAACACACTACACCGTCATATAAAACGTAGCCAGCACAAAACACAACTACTCATATCGTAGCCAGCACAATAACGCTACTTATACTTACTTAGCCAGATCGTAGCCAGCCCACAAAACACTACTTCCCGCAGGATCGTGAAGCCAGCACGGAAACACAACTCAAGGTGTCGTAGCCGCGCACAGGAAACACGTGAGTACTCTCATGAACGTAGGCCAGGCCCAAACCACTCTCCACCTCAGATCACAGCCAGCACAAAAGCACTACTCAATCACAGCCATCACGAAACACTACTCCCCAGAACGTAGCCACACCAAACGCTACCCCCAGAACGTAGCAGTTTAGAACTCTCATGTTGGTACGATCTGGGAGTATAGTTTTGTTCCATTTTCATTTCAGCTTTTTTGTAACGCATAGACGAAGACATGTTTATCAAGCAGTTATTTTTCAGCTATCAGTAAGGTCTGTAATAAACGTAGTTAGGACACTTGCATATGTTATAACATGACAACCCGTAGCTCTGGACTTACGGTTTTTTTTTGTATTGTATATGGGATAACCAATTTATCTACTACAATGGAATTATTTCAGACTGAACGGCGATTGAATCTTGAAGATTGCAACCCACACACACGACCGCCCACATGCGCACGCACGCACGCACGGCACACATCACACACCACACACCTCACACACCCACACCCAATCAAATCAACTCCACACGTGCACCACTGTGTGTGTTCGATTGAGGTGTAGAAAGAAAATCTTGCATGAGGCAGGAAGAGCTTAAAAAAACAACCCATAATAGACAACAACAGATTGATACAATGTAAAGGTAAATAACTTTAAACTGATTATGCTGTCGGCACCCATTCCTCTAGCACACATGCATACAAGAACTGCCGAAGCGAAACGAAAAGCGATGTGGTGATGATCAAAAGCTAAGCAGAACGATCATGGCACCTGTTTCAAGGAAGTTTTTGTGTCTTTAGCGGTTTAGGTAGTTGAATTCTTTATTATCTAAAGTATTCCATCTCTTTTCACTGGTTATACTTCTTTCAGTTAATTTTGGGCGCTTCTTTCTATAAGATACGATCTTTGTCATGTTTTATTACATTATGACATAATGTTCGTTATCCATTGATTTATTTATCGATTTCTTTATTGAAAAAGTTCTCTTTATCATGCTCCGTTATATTGTGACATACTGTTAATTTACTCATTGGCCTATTAATTTCTTTACGGGAAAAAAGAGTAATCTTTGTTATGCTGTTTTACAATATGATGTATTGTTCATTTATTCATTTATGTATTCATTTCTTGATTAAAAGAAATCTTTATCATGTTATTATCTATTACGGCACACTGTTCATTTATTCATCTATTTGTTTGTCAATTTCTGTACTGAGTTGTTTGTTTTCTGGCTTCAGGTCTGTGATGATGATCACCAGGAACCTGCACATGGTCAAGCCTTTATCCATGTCATCATAGTCTGCATTATGACGTCACCGGCATCAGTGACATCACCTAACGTGTGCAGCGACGTCACCTTCTACAACGCTGCTGTCATCGTCATGCAATAGTGTGCACTAGGTCCGTGTAACCATCACTACCACCACCCTTTTTTTCCCCTATTAAGACATTTTGAATGGTGTCGATAGACGTCTTCCTTAGGTGAAGGAGAAAACTTGGTTGTGAAAGACAAGGGTGAACTGTGAAAGACAAGGGTGAACTGAAAGACCAAGGGTGAACGTGAAAGACAAGAGGTGAACTGTGAAAGACAAGGTGAACTGTGAAAGACAAGGGTGAACTGTGAAAGACAAGAGGTGAACTGTGAAAGACCAAGGTGAACTGTGAAAGACAAGAGGTGAACTGTAAAGACAAAGGGTAACTGTGAAAGACAAGGGGTGAACTGTGAAAGACAAGGGTGAACTGTGAAAGACAAGGGTGAACTGTGAATTCACCAAACCTGCAGAAAACAAGTATCAAAGCATATCAACGTACTCCCAGTTATCTTGAATACGACGCACAACCAAACGCGCGTCATATGGTATCGTCACTTCGCTTATGACGCAAAGAAGCTAACGTCATTTTGTCTGCGTTATCATTTTCTAGATATTCCATCAAGAAAAAAACCTTTGGGCCGTTAGTAACGGCTATTCTGGTAAAATGAAACATCGGTATCATCCGTACGCAAGTGAACATACCTACAAATTTTCAGAAAGATCGGCCCAGACGTTTTGTCTGGAGCGAGTGGAACACATTTTGACCACTACACACACACACACACACACACACACACACACACACACATCATTTCTTCGTTCCCATCGTAAAGTACTCCCTGTTCTATAAGAACTGGGAGTACAAAAAAAAGGAAAAGGAAAAACTGAAAGACAAAAAGAAAGATCAATGGGTCGAGTGTTATAGAGCCGGTGATCTAGGAAAAAGATGTCTGCAGCAAAAACTGTTTGAACATATCAGCAGCAGCAGCTGTTCACTGCCCCCCCCCCCCCCCCTCCCCCCCCCCCCTCCCCCCCCCCCCCCCCACACACACACACAGTACACTGAAGACAATACTGATCTCACCCACTGTATGATCACTTCATCATCATCAGCTGATTATCGTTCCTTCTCAACAAGCTGATCTCACAACACGCACTTGCTGCTTGCGCACTGGCTCGCGCATACACACACATGCATGCACATAAACGCAGATACACGCACATGCAAGGACGCATACATTTAAAGACACGCGTGCGCGCGCGGCGCACACACACACACACACACACACACACACACACACACACACACACACACACACACACAACACACGCACGCACGCACGCACGCACGCACACACACACACACACACACACACACACACACACACACACACACACACACACACACGCACACGTGAGTGTCATTTTCTTTCCCACCATCTCACCAAATTTGTTTAAAGGTATAAATCGACTGAAGTGACCTTTGTTACTACAATTTTCGTTGCGCTTCATACAACCTGTCCATCCGGTTTTTTTTTGTTGTTGTTGTTTGTTGTTTTTTTGGGGGAGGGGTTGTTTGTTGTTTTTACAGACTCTTCTAAAGTTTCACTTGTTTTTTGTTGTTGTTTTTTGCTGGTATGAATCGATACAGTGTTTCCAGTTTCAGTGAAAACGGAAAAAAAAGTTTGCTTTAAAAAATTTGCAAAAAAAAAAAAAAAAAAAAAAAAAATCAAGAAAAATGTCCGATGGGCAATAAAGTTGATTGAATTGAATGGAATTGAATTAAATATACCTCAGCCCCCAAAGGTTTTTGGTCTCACCAATGTGGGACACAAACTTCTATATTGTGTAAAACATAGCCGACAGAACGCCTGGCTCAGAGACAAAGGGTGAAGACGTCAGAAGGAGGGAACCCAAATTTCGGCGTGCACAACTGCAGGACAAATCCCTCAGAAACAGACTGTTCGCTGTGTTGTGAAATCTAGTGACATGTGATATATACACATGGACTTGTATGGTTCCAGTGATAGTATGACACATGGACTTGTATGGTTCCAGTCCAATTTCCTTTGTTGTGGAACTACAGTTGGTTGTGCCTCGTGTCAAAAATATTGCTGGGACTTTTTTTGCTAAAGGAGTCGAACGACTACAGTCTGTGTGACCTGTAGAAGACCCGGGACCGAGGTGTCAACCAACCCGAGAGATAGGGACACCTGCAGTGCTGGTGTAAATAACTGGCAAACACTGTCACATAATGTCTGTGAGGGACCGACCCCCCCCCCCCCCCCCCCCCCCTTCCCCCACCTCCTTCCAACCCTCAGCTTAGCGAACTCACCTCTGCAGTACAGAGGCTGGTGGTATTTTTAGTTTGTGATCATGAAATTGCTGATGAAGTGGAAAATCCCAGCTGTACACTTCCTCTGAGACATGCACATCTATAGCATTCCATATGTTCAGGGTAACGGAGGAATAAAATTCCCAACATCTTTAATCCATTATACGCGCTTGAAACATGTAATATTATGTAATATCACACCGCACCTTCATACTTGTATTCTTTGACGTAAAATTTTGTTGACGTACATTGGTTGTGTTGATTTGTTGAGTGTAGCATTTATGTGATGATATTTGGGGGTACCAGAATCTAGACCGGTGTCTGTTCTGACACAGCTGATCCCTTTGAACCTTGCTGATGGTTCGGTACAGTCTGTACACATGTGGTTCTGTGTGATCACAGCTGTAACTGTTTACCATCTTTGCATCGTTCTGTTGACTTTCTACGGTTTCCAAGCTGGGGAATCTATTTGACGGTTCATTTTTATGCTTAATTTCAGAAATGTTCGTTGACAAAAGTTTTACGTTAAAAAAGCAATAGGGGAAATTTTACGTTTGGGTGTAATTTCAACACCTAATTCCCCATGACTCTTTCTTTTTCAAAATGAATTGTACATTGTGTGGTGTGTGTGTGGGGTGTGTGGGGTGTGTTGTGTGTGTTGTGTTGGTGTGGTGTTACTGTTTCTTTACAGTTGTTGGCCCTAGTCTATGATAAACACATTCATCATTTTTTTTTTATTTAACAAAATTGATATTTCCGCCAGTGAAACCTTTTTTCAGGGTTGATATTTATTCCAAAATTTCCGGCTGATATTTTGTTGTCTTTTTTGACATAAGGGTTCTCATTCTACATGTTCGTTCTTTTTCTTTGTTCTTTTTTTTTCCTCGCTCTCTTATGCCTCGATATTCTTCCGCGCCTTGATATTCTTCCGCTAGGATGCCAATCTAACCCCCCCCCCCCCCCGTTCCCGTCCCCCACTCCCTCTCTCTCTCTCTCGCTCCTCCTCTCTCACTCTCTCTCTCTCTCTCTCTCTCTCTTTCACACACACACACACACACACACACACACACACACACACACACACACACACACACACACACACACACACACATACACACACAACAAAACACACGAGCGCGCACACACGCACTCACACACACACATACACGCACACACACAGACACACACACACACACACACACACACACACACACACACACACACACACACACACACACACACACATACACACACACACACGCACACACGCACAACACACACCACAACACGTGGGCGCTCACGCACGCACACACACACACACACACACACACACACACACACACACACACACACACACACACACACCATTCCCCACACGCCCACCCCTGTCCTCCTCCCCTCCCTACCATCCCCACCCTCCTTCCCACGCCTCACTTCCCCTCACACATATACACCTCTGGATCAGCCTGACACAACCGGTGCTTTGTTCAGTTAGCCCCCCCTCCCCCCCCAGGTACATCCTTCAGTTATCAGCCTGACATCAACCGGTGCTTTGTTCAGTTAGCCCCCCCCCCCTCCCCCCCAGGTACATCCTTCAGTTATCAGCCTGACATCAACCGGTGCTTTGTTCAGTTAGCCCCCCCCCCCCTCCCCCCCAGGTACATCCTTCAGTTATCAGCCTGACATCAACCGGTGCTTTGTTCAGTTTAGCCCCCCCCCCTCCCCCCCCCAGGTACATCCTTCAGTTATCAGCCTGACATCAACCGGTGCTTTGTTCAGTTAGCCCCCCCCTCCCCCCCCCCCCCCTCAGGTACATCCTTCAGTTATCAGCCTGACATCAACCGGTGCTTTCTTCAGTAAAGCCCCCCCCCCCCCCCCCCCCCCCCCTCAGGTACATCCTTCAGTTTATCAGCCTGACATCAACCGTGCTTTGTTCAGTAAGCCCCCCCCCCCCCCCCCCCCTCAGGTACATCCTTCAGTTATCAGCCTGACATCAACCGTGCTTGTTTAGTTAGCTTCCCCCCCCCCCCCCCCCCTCAGGTACATCCTTCAGTTATCAGCCTGACATCAACCGGTGCTTTGTTCAGTTAGTCCCCCCTCCCTCAGGTACATCCTTCAGTTATCAGCCTGACATCAACCGGTGCTTTGTTCATTTAGCCCCCCCCCCCCCCCCCGGTACAATCTTCAGTTATCAGCCTGACATCAACCGGGGCTTTGTTCATTACTCTCCCCCCCCCCCCCCCTCAGTACATCCTTCATTATCAGCCTGACATCAACCGGTGCTTTGTTCAGTTAGCCCCCCTCCCTCAGGTACATCCTTCATTTTCAGCCTGACATCAACCGGTGCTTTGTTCAGTTAGCCCCCCCCCCCCCCCCCCTCAGGTACATCCTTCAGTTATCACCTGACATCAACCGGTGCTTTGTTCATTAGCTTCCCCCCCTCAGGTACATCCTTCAGTTATCAGCCTGACATCAACCGGTGCTTTTTCAGTTAGCCCCCCCCCCCCCCCCCTCAGGTACAAACTTTCAGTTATCAGCCTGACATCAACCGTGCTTTGTTCATTAGCCCCCCCCCTCAGTACATCCTTCAGTTATCAGCCCGACATCAACCGGTGCTTTGTTCAGTTAGCCCCCCCCCCCCCCCCCCCCTCAGGTACATCCTTCAGTTATCAGCCTGACATCAACCGTGCTTGTTCATGATAGCCCCCCCACCCTCAGGTACATCCTTCAGTTATCAGCCTGACATCAACGGTGCTTTGTTCAGTTAGCTTCCCCCCCCCCCCCCCCAGGTACATCCTTCAGTTCCATGTCTGTCTGGTTCCCACACAACAGGTTCATTCTACAAGCCTTCAGTTCCATGGTTCCCACACAACAGGTTCATTCTACAAGCCTTCACTTCTGTATCTGTCTGATTCCCACACAACAGGTTCATTCATGAACGTGAGCCAGCAACATAGTAAGGCTTGAGCTGTTTGGATCCAATGGTCAAGGCTTGAGCTGTTTGGATCCAATGGTCAAGGCTTGAGCTGTTTGGATCCAATGGTCAAGGCTTGAGCTGTTTGGATCCAATGGTCAAGGCTTGAGCTGTTTGGTTCCAATGGTCAAGGCTTGAGCTGTTTGGATCCAATGGTCAAGGCTTGAGCTGTTTGGATCCAATGGTCAAGGCTTGAGCTGTTTGGATCCAATGGTCAAGGCTTGAGCTGTTTGGATCCAATGGTCAAGGCTTGAGCTGTTTGGATCCAATGGTCAAGAATTTCTCTCCATGCAGCATTTTCATATTTTGTCACCAAAAGCAGAACAATGAAACAACAACCATAATATGTTGGCATTCTCTTGTGTGGTGTGTGTGTGTGTGTGTGTGTGTGTGTGTGTGGAGAGGAGAGAGAGAGAGAGAGAGAGAGAGAGAGAGAGAGAGAGAGAGAGAGAGAGAGAGAGACGCTGCACTATCTGTCATTGTGTGTGTACATCTTTAGAGGAACCAGCCATGTATGACTTATTTACATAGCAGTAATTGTTTATTCCTTAGTACGCGGTACTGCATAAGGATAGTGTTCCATGGTAGGAGAGTTTATATTCTTGTTGGATTGTTGACAATAAAGGCTGCAGAAAATACAGGCGTGACCTTCACTTTTTTTTCAATTTTTGTTTTCCTTTCTTTTCTTTTTTTTCTTTTTTTTTTTTAATCTGTTGCTGACAGTCTGTCTCAGCCCTAATATGACCCCTCATGGTCTCCTTGGCTGTAAATAATGTAAAGCTGTCTGTCTGTCTGTCTGTCTGTCTGTCTGTCTGTCTTCTCTCTCCTCTCTCTCTCCTCTCTCTCTCTCTCTCTCTCTCTCTCTCTCTCTCTCATTTCCCCACATCACCGCTTGCAACCCCAGTCTCGCATCTTCTTAACCACTCCTGTAGTCATGAGTAGCAGTGACATGCTCTGGGATTGGGTTCTTCAGATGCCCAACCAACAGACCTCAAACAGATCACAGTGATACCACTGCTAGCAGTGACATGCTCTGGGATTGGGTTCTTCAGATGCACAGACTAACAGACCCTCAAACAGATCATCTTGAAAATCCCACTGCTAGCAATGACATACAGACCTCAAACAGATCATCTTGAAAATCCCACTGCTAGCATGACATACAGACCTCAAACAGATCATCTTGAAAATCCCACTGCTAGCAATGACATACAGACCTCAAACAGATCATAGTGAAAGTTCCACTGCTAGCAATGACATGCTATATGACTGGGTTCTTCAGACGCCCAGACTAACAGACCTCAAACAGTAGTAGTAGTAGTAGTACTTTAATTTTACGTCTTTTCATAAACTATGTGATATTAGACAATACCTCAAACAGATCATAGTGAAAGTCCCACTGCAGTCAGCAATGACATGCTATGTGACTGGGTTCTTCAGATGCCCAGACTAACAGACCTCAAACAAGTCACATTGAAAGTTTCATTGCAGGCGATCCCCAGACATTTCCAGACAAAACACGGTATGCACGGTATGCACGGTATGCGCAGTATGCACGGCATGCACGGTATGCACGGTATGCGCGGTATGCACGGTATGCGCAGTATGCACGGTATGCGCGGTATGCACGGTAAAGCGCGGTATGCGCGGTATGCACGGTATGCGCGGTATGCGGGTGACTGGAATGACGCACAGGAAGTTCACGTGCACTGAGCAGATGATGCCAGACCTAACCAGTCCCTGTTACCACCAGCCGTGTTCACCACCACACCACCAGCCTCCTCACCACCCTGCCCAGGAGTGAGATGTACCCAGCCTGCACACAGGTGGCATCCATGAAGATAATGGGAATTATTATTATTATTATTATTATTATTATTATTATTATTATTATTATTATTATCATCATCATCATCATCATCATCGTTATCATTCTTCTTCTTCTTCTTCTTCTTCTTCTTCTTCTTCTTATCATTATTATCATTATTATTATTATTATTATTATTATTATTATTATTATTATCATTATTATTATCATCATCATCATTATTATTGTTGTTATTATCATTATCATCATCATCATCATCATCATCATCATCATCATCATCATCATCATCATCGTCATCATCATCACCATCATCATCATTATTATTATTATTGTTATTATCATCATCATCATCATCATTATTATTATTATTATTATTATTATTATTATTATTATTATTATTATTATTATTATTATTATTATTATTGTTGTTGTTATTATTGTTGTTATTATCATTATTGTCATCATCATCATCATCATCATCATCATCATCATCATCATCATCATCATCATTATTATTATTATTATTATTATTATTATTATTATTATTATTATTATTATCGTTATTACCATTATTATCATTTTTAAGAGTACTTATGTTGCGCCAATCCTCGGCTAGAGACCCAATCTCCAAGCACTTTACAATCCACACTGCGGGCTGCCAACCAAGGTAGAGCCCAATGAAGAGCTGCCTGCTGGCGCTACTGTCAGTCGATTCCGTGTTGTTCGGTTGAATATCAGTCAGTCATTTTCTTTCATTCAGTCTTGCATTTTTACGGTGCATGCTGTGTGTAGCGTGTCATCCATACCAACGGCCAAACTGGCCTTCTCTTTCGAACGTTAATGATAGGATTTTTCGTGTATGTAAGACTACAGGCTATGCTTGTGTTCACTCATGGAATCTCGGTTTATAGTTCATTCGAAGCACCGTCACCATCGTTACCATCTTCTGCATACAGGCACTGTTCTGGGATTCTTGTGCAGAAAATTGTTGCTCCATGGTGTTGAATCCCTTATCCAAGCGATTCGTGCCGTTTCGTCACTGACTGGTCAAGATCTCTTGACCCAACGTGGACAAGGCTGTACATGACTTAACATCACACCTTCCTGTTTCTTCACTGACTGGTCAAGATCTCCTGACCCAACGTGGACAAGGCTGTACTTGACTTACATCACACCTTTCTGTTTCTTCACTGACTGGTCAAGATCTCCTGACCCAACGTGGACAAGGCTGTACTTGACTTACATCACACCTTTCTGTTTCTTCACTGACTGGTCAAGATCTCCTGACCCAACGTGGACAAGGCTGTACTTGACTTACATCACACCTTTCTGTTTCTTCACTGAACTGGTCAAGATCTCCTGACCCAACGTGGACAAGGCTGTACTTGACTTACATCACACCTTTCTGTTTCTTCACTGACTGGTCAAGATCTCCTGACCCAACGTGGACAAGGCTGTACTTGACTTACATCACACCTTTCTGTTTCTTCACTGACTGGTCAAGATCTCCTGACCCAACGTGGACAAGGCTGTACTTGACTTACATCACACCTTTCTGTTTCTTCACTGACTGGTCAAGATCTCCTGACCCAACGTGGACAAGGCTGTACTTGACTTACATCACACCTTTCTGTTTCTTCACTGACTGGTCAAGATCTCCTGACCCAACGTGGACAAGGCTGTACTTGACTTACATCACACCTTTCTGTTTCTTCACTGACTGGTCAAGATCTCCTGACCCAACGTGGACAAGGCTGTACTTGACTTACATCACACCTTTCTGTTTCTTCACTGACTGGTCAAGATCTCCTGACCCAACGTGGACAAGGCTGTACTTGACTTACATCACACCTTTCTGTTTCTTCACTGACTGGTCAAGATCTCCTGACCCAACGTGGACAAGGCTGTACTTGACTTACATCACACCTTTCTGTTTCTTCACTGACTGGTCAAGATCTCCTGACCCAACGTGGACAAGGCTGTACTTGACTTACATCACACCTTTCTGTTTCTTCACTGACTGGTCAAGATCTCCTGACCCACGTGGACAAGGCTGTACTTGACTTACATCACACCTTTCTGTTTCTTCACTGACTGGTCAAGATCTCCTGACCCAACGTGGACAAGGCTGTACTTGACTTACATCACACCTTTCTGTTTCTTCACTGACTGGTCAAGATCTCCTGACCCAACGTGGACAAGGCTGTACTTGACTTACATCACACCTTTCTGTTTCTTCACTGACTGGTCAAGATCTCCTGACCCAACGTGGACAAGGCTGTACTTGACTTACATCACACCTTTCTGTTTCTTCACTGACTGGTCAAGATCTCTTGACCCAACGTGGACAAGGCTGTACATGATTTACATCACACCTTTCTCTGACCGCTGCACAGCCACAAGAAATGCGCTAAAGCTGTGCTTAAAGAGGATTTATAAACATGCGCTAAAGATGTGCTTAAAGAGGATTTATAAACATGCGCTAAAGATGTGCTTAAAGAGGATTTATAAACATGCGCTAAAGCTGTGCTTAAAGAGGATTTATAAACATGCGCTAAAGCTGTGCTTAAAGAGGATTTATAAACATGCGCTAAAGCTGTGCTCAAAGAGGATTTATAAACATGCGCTAAAGATGTGCTTAAAGAGGATTTATAAACATGCGCTAAAGCTGTGCTTAAAGAGGATTTATAAACATGCGCTAAAGCTGTGCTCAAAGAGGATTTATAAACATGCGCTAAAGCTGTGCTTAAAGAGGATTTATAAACATGCGCTAAAGATGTGCTTAAAGAGGATTTATAAACATGCGCTAAAGCTGTGCTTAAAGAGGATTTATAAACATGCGCTAAAGATGTGCTTAAAGAGGATTTATAAACATGCGCTAAAGCTGTGCTTAAAGAAGATTTATAAACATGCGCTAAAGCTGTGCTTAAAGAGGATTTATAAACATGTGCTAAGATGTGCTTAAAGAGGATTTATAAACATGCGCTAAAGATGTGCTTAAAGAGGATTTATAAACATGCGCTAAAGCTCTGCTTAAAGAGGATTTATAAACATGCGCTAAAGATGTGCTTAAAGAGGAATTATAAACATGCGCTAAAGATGTGCTTAAAGAGGATTTATAAACATGCGCTAAAGATGTGCTTAAAGAGGATTTATAAACATGCGCTAAAGCTGTGCTTAAAGAGGATTTATAAACATGCGCTAAAGCTGTGCTTAAAGAGGATTTATAAACATGCGCTAAAGCTGTGCTTAAAGAGGATTTATAAACATGCGCTAAAGATGTGCTTAAAGAGGATTTATAAACATGCGCTAAAGATGTGCTAAAAGAGGATTTATAAACATGCGCTAAAGATGTGCTTAAAGAGGATTTATAAACATGCGTAATTAGGTTGTTTTCAGAATTTTCATTGTGTCTGAAAACTGATCCCTCCTTTTGTTTCCTGTGCCCGTCCAGGTGCCCGTCAAGGTGCCCGTCAGGTGGTTCCAGGCGGTCAGATCAACATTAGAGGAATGCAATGGGATTAGAGGAATGCAATGGGATTAGAGGAATGCAATGGGATTAGAGAAATGCAATGGGATTAGAGGAATGCAGTGGATTAGAGGAATGCAATGTGATCAAAGGAATGCAATGGGATTAGAGGAATGCCATGGGATTAGAGGAATGCAATGGGATTAGAGGAATGCAATGGGATTAAAGGAATGCAATGGGATTAGAGAAATGCAATGGGATTAGAGGAATGCCATGGGATTAGAGGAATGCCATGGGATTAGAGGAATGCGACGGGATTAGAGGAATGCGATGGGATTAGAAGAATGCCATGGGATTAGAGGAATGCAATGGGATTAGAGGAATGCAGTGGGATTAGAGGAATGCAATGGGATTAGAGGAATGCAATGCGATTAGAGGAATGCAATGGGATTAGAGGAATGCAGTGGGATTAGAGGAATGCAATGTGATCAAAGGAATGCCATGGGATTAGAGGAATGCCATGGGATTAGAGGAATGCAATGGGATTAGAGGAATGCAGTGGGATTAGAGGAATGCAGTGGGATTAGAGGAATGCAATGTGATCAAAGGAATGCCATGGGATTAGAGGAATGCCATGGGATTAGAGGAATGCAATGGGATTAGAGGAATACAATGGGATTAGAGAAACGCAATGGGATTAGAGAAATGCAATGGGATTAGAGAAATGCAATGGGATTAGAGGACTGCAATGGGATTAATTACAGGAATGCCATGGGATTAGAGGAATGCAATGGGATTAATTACAGGAATGCCATGGGATTAGAGGACTGCAATGGGATTAATTACAGGAATGCAATGGGATTAGAGGGAATGCAATAGGATTAGAGGAATGCAGTGGGATTAGAGGAATGCGATGGGATTAGAGGAATGCAATGGGATTAGAGAAATAAAATGGGATTAGAGAAATGCAATGGGATTAGAGAAATGCAATGGGATTAGAGGAATGCAATGGGATTAGAGGAATGCAATGGAATTAGAGGAATGCAATGGATTAGAGGAATGGAATGGGATTAGAGGAATGCAATGGGATTAGAGGAATGGAATGGGATTAGAGGAATGCAATGGGATTAGAGGAATGCAATGGGACTAGAGGAATTAGAGGAATGCAATGGGATTAGAGGAATGTAATGGGACTAAAGGAATGCAATGGGATTAAAGGAATGCAATGAGATTAAAGGAATGCAATGGGGTTAGAGGAATGCAATGGGACTAAAGGAATGCAATGGAATTAGAGGAATGCCATGGGATTAGAGGAATATAATGGGATTAAAGGAATGCAATGGAATTAGAGGAATGCAATGGATTAGAGGAATGCAATGGGATTAGAGGAATGCAATGGGACTAAAGGAATGCAATGGGACTAAAGGAATGCCATGGGATTAGAGGAATACAGTGGGATTAGAGGAATGCCATGGGATTAGAGGAATGCAATGGGATTAGAGAATGCAGTGGGATTAGAGGAATGCAATGTGGTTAGAGGAATGCCATGGGATTAGAGGAATGCAATGGGATTAGAGGGACGCAATGGATTAGAGGAATGCAATGGGGTTAGAGGAATGCAATGGGATTAGAGGAATGCAATGGTATTAGAGGAATGCGATGGGATTAGAGAAATGCAATGGGATTAGAGAAATGCAATGGGATTAGAGGAATGCCATGGGATTAGAGGAAATGCGATGGGATTAGAGGAATGCAATGGGATTAGAGAAATGCAATGGGATTAGAGGACTGCAATGGGATTAATTACAGGAATGCCATGGATTAGAGGAATGCAATGGGATTAATTACAGGAATGCCATGGGATTAGAGGACTGCAATGGGATTAATTACAGGAATGCAATGGGATTAGAGGAATGCAATAGGATTAGAGGAATGCAATGGGATTAGAGGAATGCGATGGGATTAAGGAATGCAATGGGATTAGAGAAATAAAATGAGATTAGAGAAATGCAATGGGATTAGAGAAATACAATGGGATTAGAGGAATGCCATGGGATTAGAGGAATGCAATGGAATTAGAGGAATGCAATGGGATTAGAGGAATGGAATGGGATTAGAGGAATGCAATGGGATTAGAGGAATGGAATGGGATTAGAGGAATGCAATGGGATTAGAGGAATGCAATGGATTAGAGGAATGCAATGGGACTAGAGGAATTAGAGGAATGCAATGGGACTAGAGGAATGTAATGGGACTAAAGGAATGCAATGGATTAGAGGAATGCAATGAGATTAAAGGAATGCAATGGGGTTAGAGGAATGCAATGGGACTAAAGGAATGCAATGGAATTAGAGGAATGCATGGGATTAGAGGAATATAATGGGATTAAAGGAATGCAATGGAATTAGAGGAATGCAATGGATTAGAGGAATGCAATGGGATTAGAGGAATGCAATGGGACTAAAGGAATGCAATGGGACTAAAGGAATGCAATGGGATTAGAGGAATACAGTGGGATTAGAGAATGCAATGGGATTAGAGGAATGCAATGGGATTAGAGGAATGCAATGGGGTTAGAGGAATGCAATGGGATTAGAGGAATGCAATGGATTAGAGGGACGCAATGGGATTAGAGGAATGCAATGGGGTTAGAGGAATGCAATGGGATTAGAGGAATGCAATGGTATTAGAGGAATGCGATGGGATTAGAGGAATGCAATGGGATTAGAGAAATGCAATGGGATTAGAGGAATGCCATGGGATTAGAGGAATGCCATGGGATTAGAGGAATGCGATGGGATTAGATGAATGCGATGGGATTAGAAGAATGCCATGGGATTAGAGGAATGCAATGGGATTAGAGGAATGCAGTGGGATTAGAGGAATGCCATGGGATTAGAGGAATGCCATGGGATTAGAGGAATGCAATGGGATTAGAGGAATGCAGTGGGATTAGAGGAATGCAATGTGATCAAAGGAATGCCATGGGATTAGAGGAATGCCATGGGATTAGAGGAATGCAATTGGATTAGAGGAATGCAGTGGGATTAGAGGAATGCAGTGGGATTAGAGGAATGCAATGTGATCAAAGGAATGCCATGGGATTAGAGGAATGCCATGGGATTAGAGGAATGCAATGGGATTAGAGTAATGCAATGGGATTAGAGGAACGCAATGGGATTAGAGAAATGCAATGGGATTAGAGAAATGCAATGGGATTAGAGGACTGCAATGGGATTAATTACAGGAATGCCATGGGATTAGAGGAATGCAATGGGATTAATTACAGGAATGCCATGGGATTAGAGGACTGCAATGGGATTAATTACAGGAATGCAATGGGATTAGAGAATGCAATAGGATTAGAGGAATGCAGTGGGATTAGAGGAATGCGATGGGATTAGAGGAATGCAATGGGATTAGAGAAATAAAATAGGATTAGAGAAATGCAATGGGATTAGAGAAATGCAATGGGATTAGAGGAATGTAATGGGATTAGAGGAATGCAATGGAATTAGAGGAATGCAATGGGATTAGAGGAATGGAATGGGATTAGAGGAATGCAATGGGATTAGAGGAATGGAATGGGATTAGAGGAATGCAATGGGATTAGAGGAATGCAATGGATTAGAGGAATGCAATGGGACTAGAGGAATTAGAGGAATGCAATGGGATTAGAGGAATGTAATGGGACTAAAGGAATGCAATGGGATTGGAGGAATGCAATGAGATTAAAGGAATGCAATGGGGTTAGAGGAATGCAATGGGACTAAGGAATGCAATGGAATTAGAGGAATGCCATGGGATTAGAGGAATATAATGGGATTAAAGGAATGCAATGGAATTAGAGGAATGCAATGGATTAGAGGAATGCAAGGGACTAAAGGAATGCAATGGGACTAAAGGAATGCAATGGGACTAGAGGAATACAGTGGGATTAGAGGAATGCAATGGAATTAGAGGAATGCAATGGGATTAGAGGAATGCAATGGGATTAGAGGAATGCAATGGGTTAGAGGAATGCAATGGATTAGAGGAATGCAATGGGATTAGAGTGACGCAATGGGATTAGAGGGACGCAATGGGATTAGAGGAATGCAATGGGTTAGAGGAATGCAATGGGATTAGAGGAATGCAATGGTATTAGAGGGAAAGCGATGGGATTAGAGGAATGCAATGGGATTAGAGAAATGCAATGGGATTAGAGAAATGCCATGGGATTAGAGGAATGCAATGGGATTAGAGAAATGCAATGGATTAGAGGAATGCCATGGGATTAGAGGAATGCCATGGGATTAGAGGAATGCGATGGGATTAGAAGAATGCCATGGGATTAGAGGAATGCAATGGGATTAGAGGAATGCAGTGGGATTAGAGGAATGCCATGGGATTAGAGGAATGCCATGGGATTAGAGGAATGCAATGGGATTAGAAGAATGCAGTGGGATTAGAGGAATGCAATGTGATCAAAGGAATGCCATGGGATTAGAGGAATGCCATGGGATTAGAGGAATGCAATGGGATTAGAGGAATGCAGTGGATTAGAGGAATGCAGTGGGATTAGAGAATGCAATGTGATCAAAGGAATGCCATGGGATTAGAGGAATGCCATGGGATTAGAGGAATGCCATGGGATTAGAGGAATGCAATGGGATTAGAGGAACGCAATGGGATTAGAGAAATGCATGGGATTAGAGAAATGCAATGGGATTAGAGGACTGCAATGGGATTAATTACAGGAATGCCATGGGATTAGAGGAATGCAATGGGATTAATTACAGGAATGCCATGGGATTAGAGGACTGCAATGGGAATTAATTACAGGAATGCAATGGGATTAGAGGAATGCAATAGGATTAGAGGAATGCAGTGGGATTAGAGGAATGCGATGGGATTAGAGGAATGCAATGGGATTAGAGAAATAAAATGGGATTAGAGAAATGCAATGGGATTAGAGAAATGCAATGGGATTAGAGGAATGCAATGGGGTTAGAGGAATGCAATGGAATTAGAGGAATGCAATGGGACTAGAGGAATGGAATGGGATTAGAGGAATGCAATGGGATTAGAGGAATGGAATGGGATTAGAGGAATGGAATGGGATTAGAGGAATGCAATGGGATTAGAGGAATGCAATGGGATTAGAGGAATGCAATGGGATTAGAGGAATGTAATGGGACTAAAGGAATGCAATGGGATTAGAGGAATGCAATGAGATTAAAGGAATGCAATGGGGTTAGAGGAATGCAATGGGACTAAAGGAATGCAATGGAATTAGAGGAATGCCATGGATTTGAGGAATATAATGGGATTAAAGGAATGCAATGGAATTAGAGGAATGCAATGGATTAGAGGAATGCAATGGGATTAGAGGAATGCAATGGGACTAAAGGAATGCAATGGGACTAAAGGAATGCAATGGGATTAGAGGAATACAGTGGATTAGAGGAATGCAATGGAATTAGAGGAATGCAATGGGATTAGAGGAATGCAATGGGATTAGAGGAATGCAATGGGATTAGAGGAATGCAATGGGGTTAGAGGAATGCAATGGATTAGAGGAATGCAATGGGATTAGAGGGACGCAATGGGATTAGAGGAATGCAATGGGGTTAGAGGAATGCAATGGGATTAGAGGAATGCAATGGTATTAGAGGAATGCGATGGGATTAGAGGAATGCAATGGGACTAGAGGAATGCAATGGGATTAGAGGAACGCAATGGAATTATTTGGGCACCTGGCGCGAAGAGAGAGTCATAGGTGAGAGTAAAGGGAGGTAAGGGGTAGCTCATTTATTTCCAGATTGTGAATGATGTCATCGCTAGAAATCCCTGACAGATAAAATGATTGATGAGGTTGGGGCGGGGGGGGGGGGGGGGGGGGGGTATATTCTTTGCATCTATTATTAGTTTGATATTAATATCAATATATGGGTCAAGGTTATGCTACGCCTCAGAACCATGACATGGATTGTGTAGTGATTTGGTGCAAAGTCCTAACTGTGGCGTGTGGCCTGCTCCAACACCGCGTCCTTCTAAGGCCTAGACGCCAAAGACACCCCGTCTCCCCATGGAAATCCTCACCTCCAGAGACAGCAGTTACTGACCAGTCTCTCTGGAACTGTGACCAGGTTTCCGGTCGTTTGGCAGGTGCCGGTGTATAAAACGAGAGTGTCGACAGAACATTTAAATCACTCATGCAAGCTTTTGCAGACAGAAGATATTGGAGCCTTGTGTAACCCGGATGGCTTGACCCGCGTAGTCACGGAAAGCGTGCAGTTTGCATGCACTGAATCCAGTGCAGTCTAACACAAGGTGATTGACAGTAAACAAGTGGGGTAACTTTTGCTCCCATAAGAAAACCTAACACAGAGTAATTTGTATTCAAGACTGGCACAGCCTTTTAAACTTGAATAAAGTCAGACAAATACATAGACGAACAATCTAATAGTGGGGGAAAAACAAGCGCAGGCCAACAACTGAACTGTCGTCATAGTAATGACTTGGCAAAGATTTGGACTTAAGGAGGGGGGGGGGGGGGGGGGGGCAGTTTGAAGATTGAGAAACTGGGAACATGAAATTAAGAAAAATATGTTACAGACATGAAAACTCTTCACTAGCCTCATGAGGGAACCATCGCAATCCCTTTGAAAGCAGATATGTTTGTATTGCCTGCTCCGAGGCCTTTCGTCCGGTGGGTCGGAAATCATCAGGGAGACACGGCTGGTTGTGTCTGCGCTCCTGGCGTCAAATAGAGACCCACCACAGTCCATAATACTGTGGTGTTCTCACCACCATTTGAATACAAGTTACTCTGTGTTAGGTTTTCTTATGGGAGCACAAGTTACCCCACTTGTTTACTGTTTATTGTTTACTGTTCCCTGCCTCATTTCATTTCCAACAAGGTGATTGGGTTTTATCACCTGTTTGGATGGCCAGTGGTTGTCTCAGAGGACAGACTGGTCGATGGCGTCGTACGTGGAAGCTTTGGCGTGGTCGCATGCCTCATAGGTTTTTTTTTCTTATAACAACTCGAAAGGTGTCAGGATTAAATATAAAGTGAAGGTCACGACAATAGCAAACTTTCACATGAGATGCAGTGAAAAGAAATGACAAAAGAAAACACGAAGGTTAACTATTCTACAGGTAGAGATATGTTCTATTTGATTTACACAAAACGCTCGATCGATGTTTTCCTTTCTTTTCAGGAATTTGTTCCCAGATACACTGGGGACATACGGGTGTTCCCAGATAGACCGGGACATACGGTTGTTCCCCGATAGACCGGGGACATACGGGTGTTCCAGATAGACTGGGGACATACGGTTGTTCCCAGATAGACCGGG
>CM031603.1:961200-1008700 GCA_018398815.1 Conus ventricosus | reverse complement strand
CTCTGGACAGAGTAGTAGGTCATCAAGCTTGATCCATAGCAGTTTGTTCCTGTGCATCAGGGTTCAAGGATGTGTTGAGAGTGTCTTTGAAACGCTTCTTCTGACCTCCATGAGAACGCACTCCTTGTTGCAGCTTACCAGAGAAGAGTCTGTTGGGTAGCCGGTGATTTGTAAACTAGGTCCTTGTGCTGTTGTACAGAGGGGTCTACAGGAAGGTCGTCTGACCAGCATGAAACTTACAAAGAAGTCAGCATATTTTCCATGTTTTGTGTACGTTTAGTGCTTTGGTAAGCTTCGCGTCGGTTTGAAAGTTATCCTGTATGATGGAAGGCATCTTTGTGTATACCACTCGTAATCTAATCACAGTCACAATTCATGTTTTGATTGTAGGTTACAGGTTTAAGTAATATACCACTCATAATCTAATCACAGTCACAATTCATGTTTTGATTGTAGGTTACAGGTTTAAGTAAACTTTAACCCTTTCTATGTGTATTCCACATGTAATCTTATCACAGTCACAATTCATGTTTTGATTGTAGGTTACAGGTTTAACCCTTTCTATGTGTATACCACACGTAATCTTATCGCAGTCACAATTCATGTTTTGATTGTAGGTTACAGGTTTAACCCTTTCTATGTGTATTCCACACGTAATCTTATCGCAGTCACAATTCATGTTTTCATTGTAGGTTACAGGTTTGACCCTTTCTATGTGTATACCACACGTAATCTAATCACAGTCGCAATTCATGTTTTCATTGTAATTTGTAGGTTACATGTTTAACCCTTTCTATGTGTATACCACGCGTAATCTTATCGCAGTCACAATTCATGTTTTCATTGTAGGTTACAGGTTTGACCCTTTCTTTCACAGTTAGAGTTTCCTTTTCTTGAGATGGTCTGAAAGACTGTAGCTGCCATGCCACAATGATCTGGCTGTGCCAGGATCACTTTGGTGTGTTTTATTCACAATAAGGTTGTGTCTGCGCTCGCACTTGATCATGAACATGCTGTTCCTGTTGAGAACTGACTTTAGTTCACAGAACCAGAGAATGCTTAAAGCTGACTATAATGTGACAGTAGTGGCAATGAATGTTGGAATAGGTGAATTTCTTTCAGATGATATTGATGAAGATCAAAGGTACTTTAATCCAAAGGTCACTGCCTTAAAATTGCAGATCATTTTATTCAAATGTTCATGAATTAAGGAGCAAATCAAATGTTTTGGTGTGGAATGAGCTATTGTGTTTAAAACAGCATATCAAACTCTGCTGTTTGGAACAGTCAGTGACCTTTTGCATTGAAAATGAAAGTTGTGTGAATTCAGGCATACACTAAATCCTTCACTGGTAAGGTAAGAAATGAACAGTGAGCTGTGGTTTTGTACTAGTGATGTCATATGGCTGTGAATGAGGTCAGGGGTCAGTCAAGGTCTTAGCTAGTTAGGTTTGAAGTGTATAGTGAGTTGTGGTGTTGAGTGTGTCATATGGCTGTGAATGAGGTCAGGGGTCAGTCAAGGTCTTAGCTAGTTAGGTTTGAAGTGTACAGTGAGCTGTGGTGTTGAGGTGATGTCATATGGCTGTGAATGAGGTCAGGGGTCAGCAAGGTCTAGCTAGTTAGGTTTTTACCTAGTTAGGTTTGAAGTGTATAGTGAGTTGTGGTGTTGAGGTGATGTCATATGGCTGTGAATGAAGCTTGAGTTCAGGCAGATTGAAGTGAATTGAGGAAGGCAGTCATTTCTGTTCCCATGTAATGTATCCATGGACATTGATCTTGATCCATATATCTCCTCTGTGCCCCTGGTCCTGATAGATAAAGGCTGAGATTTCATGAGGCCCACACTTGTACCATGATTTTAAAGGAAACTCTTAAACTGAGTAGAAGAAAAACACCACTGAAAAGTGTGTTGGTTGTTCATGTTAGTGATAGGCTAAGTTGAATGATGAATGAGGTCTTGTACTGTTTATGTCCCTTGCCTCAAGGGGACTGGTGACTGACAGTATTGTGAGTAAGGCTTGTGATTTCTGTGTGCCCAGGGTTTCAACTTTCTGATCCCAGTGGTGGACTCCATCAAGTACGTTCAAAGCCTGAAAGAAATAGTCATCGATGTGCCGCAGCAGAGTGCCATTTCCCTGGGTAAGTCAGCTGGTTTGTGTCTGGATTCACTCTTCAACTAGCACTCTGCCCCGTTCCGTTTGTCTCTGCCTTTTACCACTTCACCAGTGATTTGCCCTGTTTTACATATTCAGGCCAGACCTATGGTTTGTTCCCATCAGTGGTAGTGTGGAAGCTTTGAACGTTAAGATGCGGTTTTCAGTGACAAAAGTAGCAGCGATTGCCATGCGCTGTGATTCTACAGTAAACATATTGTGAACATTTATGACTGTTTCAGCTCAGGCTGAGTGTCGGTAAGTGTCAGGGATGGGGGACTGTCGGCCATTATGGGTTCACAGGATGTTCATTTCAGATTAGTTTGTCTGCTTTTAGGATAATGTTGCTTATAGCCCAGCCGACCGCAAAGGGCCACATCAGGGCTGAAACAGATGGACATACAACAAAGTAGAAAAGTACATACAACAGTGTATGCTTCAAACAGATGGACATACAACAAAGTAGAAAAGTACATACAACAGTGTATGTTTCAAACAGAGGGACATACAACAAAGTAGAAAAGTACATACAACAGTGTATGCTTCAAACAGATGGACATACAACAAAGTAGAAAAGTACATACAACAGTGTATGCTTCAAACAGATGGACATACAACAAAGTAGAAAAGTACATACAACAGTGTATGCTTCAAACAGAGGGACATACAACAAAGTAGAAAAGTACATACAACAGTGTATGCTTCAAACAGAGGGACATACAACAAAGTAGAAAAGTACATACAACAGTGTATGCTTCAAACAGATGGACATACAACAAAGTAGAAAAGTACATACATACAACAGTGTATGTTTCAAACAGAGGGACATACAACAAAGTAGAAAAGTACATACAACAGTGTATGCTTCAAACAGATGGACATACAACAAAGTAGAAAAGTACATACAACAGTGTATGCTTCAAACAGATGGACATACAACAAAGTAGAAAAGTACATACAACAGTGTATGCTTCAAACAGAGGGACATACAACAAAGTAGAAAAGTACATACAACAGTGTATGCTTCAAACAGAGGGACATACAACAAAGTAGAAAAGTACATACAACAGTGTATGCTTCAAACAGATGGACATACAACAAAGTAGAAAAGTACATACAACAGTGTATGTTTCAAACAGAGGGACATACAACAAAGTAGAAAAGTACATACAACAGTGTATGTTTCAAACAGATGGACATACAACAAAGTAGAAAAGTACATACAACAGTGTATGTTTCAAACAGAGGGACATACAACAAAGTAGAAAGGTGTATACAAGAGTGTATGCTTCAAACAGAGGGACATACAACAAAGTAGAAAAGTTCATGTATACAACAGTGTGTGCTTCAAACAGAGGGACATACAACAAAGTAGAAAAGTACATACAACAGTGTATGCTTCAAACAGATGGACATACAACAAAGTAGAAAGGTGTATACAAGAGTGTATGCTTCAAACAGATGGACATACAACAAAGTAGAAAGGTACATACAACAATGTATGCTTCAAGCAGGACTCCATACAACAAAATTGAGTTTTACGTCAATGTTTGCATGAAAGAAAAAGAAAATTCCAGATTAGTTCCAGGCTTGTTTTCTTTGATTAGTTTGAAGGTTTTTTTTGGTGTGTTTTTTTTTCATTCAGAGACTTTGGGTGGTACTTATAGATGCACAGGTAAGATAGAGAAAAGTGTATGGTACATTTTAAAAGAACTGTAAAGGGAACTGAGAACTGCCTCAAGAGTTGATGAAACACTGTGTGTGTGTGTGTGTGTGCAGACAACGTGACCCTGCAGATGGACGCGGTGCTGTATGTGAGAGTTCTGGACCCTTACAAAGTAAGCTGGCGGTGACAGAATGAGGGGGATGATGCAGGCCTTCAGTGGGGTGGGCTGTTATTTCTTCTGATCTGAGAGTGTACAGTTGTATTATGAATCTATCCACCGCATACTGACTGGAACATACCTTGTAAAGTTGTATTATGTGCATGTTCATGCGCACACCTGTAAACACATCTGCATGCACGCACGCGCACTCACACACACACACACACACACATACACACACACACATACACACACAACACACACAACACACATACACACACAACACACACGCCACGCACACACACACACACACACACACACACACACACACACACAACCACACAACACAACACACACACACAACACACACATACACATATATATACACACACAACACACACGAGCACACACACACACACACACACCACACACACACACACACACACACACCACACTTACACACACCCACACACACACACACATCACACACACACACTTACACACACACACACACACACACACACTGTAAAACTACAACATTTCCCATGGTCAGTAATTAGCCTGTTGATTCTTTCTCACTACGCCACCCTGCCCCTGGTTGACCTGCTTACCCCTGTCAGGCGTCGTACGGCGTGGAGGACCCTGAGTACGCCATCACCCAGCTGGCTCAGACCACCATGAGGTCAGAGATCGGCAAGATCGCCCTAGACACCGTCTTCAGGGAACGGGAGTCCCTCAACATCAACATCGTGGGTGAGCACCCCGCTGTTGGCTCTGGTCTGGGTTGTAACAACTGGAAGGATGCAGCCTTTTAGTGATATTTAAAAAAAAACCCACACACACATAGGACTACAAAAGGAAAAATATCTAGCAGTTACTTACATCAGTATCTTGTCAAAAAACGTATTCAAAACTACAGCATAACAAATGTGCCTGAGAATGCAGTCTATACATACGTGTATTTCTGTGTGGATATATATATATATATATGTATGTCTCTTTCTCTCTCTGTCTCTCTCAATATATAATGAGTCTGTGTGTGTGTGTGTGTGTGTGTGTGTGTGTGTGTGTGTGTGTGTGTGTGGGTGCGTGCGTGCGTGCATGTGTGTGTGTGTGCAGACACAAATTTTCCTGGTTCACATGCATGCATGCATGCACACACACACACACACACACACACACACACACACACACACCACACACACCACTCATGTAGAGACTTCAACACTTGCGTTTTCCAGTAAGTGGCTCAGTGATGTGTCTGGCTTTACCAACGAAGGCCGTAGTCGCAGTGGACAGCCCAGTTCTTTCATCACCATTATCATTACTATGTGTATAGTTTTGTCACTTTGTCTAGGACAGAGCAGAATGTGCGTCCAGGTGTGGTGTTGTGATGCACAGTCCCTGTCTCCCTGTCTGTCCAGATTCACTGAACAAAGCGTCAGAGGCCTGGGGCATCACCTGTCTGCGATACGAAATTCGTAAGTACACACCTGTCGCTGCACAACCTTTGACCCTAAGAAATTTGTAAGTACACACCTGTCGCTGCACAACCTTTGACCCTATGAAATTTGTAAGTATTCACCTGTCGCTGCACAACCTTTGACCCTATGAAATTCGTAAGTACACACCTGTGGCTGCACAACCTTTGACCCTATGAAATTCGTAAATACACACCTGTCACTGCACAACCTTTGACCCTATGAAATTCGCAATTACACACCTGTCGCTGCACAGCCTTTGACCCTATGAAATTCGTAAGTACACACCTGTTGCCGCACAACTTTGACCCTAATGAAATTCGTAAGTACACACCTGTCGCTGCACAAGCTTTGACCCTTCATTACAGTGGTGGCTTTCTTGTTTGTTCATTTTATTTTCTTAAGATTTTAAAAATTTGTTTTATTCCTTATGCAAAGGAAATCTTAAATGAGGCAGGGAACAGTGAACAGTCAGTGACAAACTAGTAGGGTAACTCTTGCAACCACAAGAAAATAAATACACGCCCATAACTTCAACGAATGCTGCGTACGACACCAAATCACCCAGCAGACGTGACATCCTAGAGCACACAGAACAAACAAGGAAACATCCCCCAAAAAAGAATGTTCCCAGCTGCCTATGTACCCCGTACTGGACACATCTACACAGCAACAACAACTGGAGGAATGAACACATACAAATTAATATTCATTCAAGACTGGCACAGCCTTTTCAATATGATTTTTGGTTTTGTTTTGTTTTAAGTAATCTCATCTTCAGGGGACATCACCTTTCCCATATGGGTACAGGAGGCCATGCAAATTTGTTGAATGATAATGACTGATCAAGAGAATACAATGTGGGCAGGGGACATCACCCTGCCCTCACAGGTACAGGAGGCCATGCAGATGTGTTGTGTTGAATGATAATAACTGACCAAGATAATGCAACAATGTGGGCAGGGGACATCACCCTGCCCTCACAGGTACAGGATGATGATTGATGTGACATTGTGGACAGGGGACATCACCCTGCCCTCACGGGTACAGGATGTGATTGATGATGTGACATTGTGGACAGGGGACATCACCCTGCCCTCACGGGTACAGGATGATGATTGAGTGACATTGTGGACAGGGGACCCAGACTTTTTTTCCCTCCGACCTCCCCGGGGATTCCCCCGGTTCAGCGTTGTTATCGGTCTCCCGCTCGACTTAAAAACCCCCGACCGAAACGCGCTTTCTCCGTTGTTCACCAAAACCATTTCCCGGCGATTCGATCCAAAATTTTACAACATACAGTTCACTGTGGGTGGCGCCCGGGCCCAAGTTAGCTGTTCTTCGCGCGTGTGCGGTGATGAGTTACGCGCCCGCCTAGCGTCCGGGGGGAAGTTGTGCAGTTGAAGCTACCACTTCTGCGCAGTGAAAAGGGCGGCGATGAAAAGAACGGTCAAAAAACTGTAAAACGGCGGCGATCAGATGGTTTCCCCGTGTGATTGATGCGGTTAAGAAGAAGAAGAAGAATTTTTAAAAAAAAGTTAAAAAGTGCAGTACCAGACAGATTTCCGGACTTATATCAAAGTAAAGGAGAGGTTGTTCTGCCCCAATTTAAAAACTTACTTCAGTATCTGCGGCGGAAAACACGACATAAAAAAGGCATGTAAACTGTGAGTCTCAAAAGTGTTGCGCGCGCGTTCCGGCCCACGTTACGAACTTTTTTACGGCTGCCGTGACAAAGACGAGCCAAGGAAAGTTGGAAAGATACTAAAAAGGCAGAAGAACACTTGTCGGTGATAGGACATTGTAACATGCTTTGGCCATGCGACATGTTGACCGGTGTGTCAAATTTGTTTCAGACAGCAAGATTGCAGAGGTAAGTCGTTTTGGGTCTGATAAGTTGATATCCCTTTATAAAAAATAATAAGTTTTTGTTTTTTGTCCGGCTTTTTCTCTCTCTCCCCCTCTGTCCCTCTCTCTCTCTCTTTCTGCCCCTTATCTTCTCTCTCTCTCTTTTCCTCTTTTTTTCTCTTTCTCCCTCTTTTTCACTCTCTCTCTCTTCTTTCTTCTGTGTCACACACCCCACACCACACACCACACACCCACCACAACACACGGGGAACACAAATTTACAACGAACACACACACTTTTTGGCCCCCCTTGTTCTTTTTTTTAGTAAAAAAAAATCTTTTTTGTGTTAGGATTGTTCAAAATCAATTAGTTTCTGTCTCCCCTTTCAAAACCCCAAACCCCAACACACACACAACACACACACACCACCAACACACCGCGCGCAAAAAGGCACACACACACTTTTGCTAGCTTTTTTCTTTTTTTTAAGTTAAAAAAATGGTTAGAGTTGGGATTAGTTAAAAATCGAGCCTCAAAATTTTTCCCTTTTCCCTGGACATAAAAAAAAAAATCTGAGAAGAAATTCAAAAAAAATTTTAAAAAAGATTGGGGAAAAAGGAATTTTTTTGATTAATAAAAATTAGGAATGATTGGGGTGTGTGTGTGTTTTTTCCACAAAAGCAGGGGCCCAGTATGCCCCTCCCCCCCCCCTTAAATAAAACCCCCCTCCCACCCCCCTTCCCTCTCCCCCAATTTTTTTTTTTAAATTTTTTTTGTTTTATTCCATTTTTTTTTTTTTCCTTTTGCAAGCCCAAACTTTATCAAAATTTTATAATTTGTTTACCCAAATAATGGTTGTTTAAAGAATGCCTCTTCTTTTATTCCCATTTTCTACTAAGTTTTTAAAACAAATTATTATTAATTTTTACTACCATTATTATTATCTAAATCTATTTTATTATTTATTATTGACTATTATTTTTTTTTTATTTATTAAATTTTTATTTTTTTTTTTTTTTATTTTATTACTTATTTCTGAAATATTTTTTTAAGTATTTTTTTCAGTTTTTTCTTTTGCTGTAATTTTTTTTTTTTATTTTTTTTATTTCCTCCTTAAAGGTCGTTTCCTCTCTGTCCCACACCTTGTTCCCAATTTCCCCCCCCCCCCCCCCCCCCCCCCCCCCCCCCCCCCCCCCCCCCCCCCCCCTTACCCCCCCACCCCCCTGCATGAATGAGGAGTGAAGAATTGTTTATTGACTCATGTTTTATTAGTATTTTTTGATTTTTTTTGCAATTTGTTAATTGTCCGGGAAAAAAAAGGAAAACAAATAATAACTTTATAAAATGTCATGATTTTTTTTGAAAAAAAAAAAGTTTTTTTAAAAAATTTAAGGCAAGAACTTCTAAAAAAAATAGGCTTTCTTTTTCCCCCTTTTTCCCTCCCCTTATTCCCCCCCACCCCCCCCCCCCCCTCTCTTTTCTCTCTCCCCTTCTCTCTCTCTCTCTTTTCTCTCTCTCTTTCTCTCCCCTCTTTCCCTCCCCTTATTCCCCCCCCCCCCCCACCCCCCTCTCTCTCTTCTCTCTCTCTTCTCTCTCTCTTCTAAAACCCCAAACTGAAGGAATTTCTAGAAAGATTTTTTAAAAATTTCTGTTGCGGAATGAAAGCGGCCGTAACAAAGCTATGCATCAAAAAAGCCTTAGTCAAGCCCCAGATTCTTTGGGCAAAAATAAAAAGGGGGCCCCCTTTTACCTTTCAACGACGGCTCAAACGACTCTGTTTCCCAAGCTGTACCCTATAGTGATCCCTGTGTCAATGTTCGGGCCTTGTATTTTCAGAATGCTCCCCTTCCTGTTTTATGGGCCGCAACGGGGGGGAAAAAATCTTAAAAACTTTCAACAAAGGTTAGGACAGCGAATTTCCCGGGGCCAATTTTTGGGCCTGGTTGCGACAATCACCTGTGTGAGGGACACAGAAAGGTGTGTCCCCCTTCTAAAAGGAAGCAGCCCAAAAATTTCCTTAGGTTGTCGTTTCCCATGGTACAATGGCGAAAAAGCTGCGTGCCATTACCCCCAGTAGCAATGTATTGGTTGAATCTACTATCCCTTGTAAAGGGACGGGAAAAGGGTGTGAGATTATACAAACCCTTAACGACGGGGAACAGAGGAAAATCCTGAAACACGTATGCACTCGATGGTGAGTTTTGGAAAATGTTTTTGGAGCGACTTTCTAAAAACTGGGACCCATTAAAGGAAATTTTTCCTGGGGGAAAAAAATGCTCTGCAAAGTGTTCTGGGGAGATCGAAAAAGGGCTATGCTTCCATAAAGTGGAAAAAGCATTTTTGCTTCTTTCGAAGTCCACAAACAAGCTTTTTCTGCTTTTCCTTTCATCAAAAAAAGTGTTTGAGCTTTTGGCGGTTTTTCAGTCAAAAAAAACTTGTTTCAGAAACTGGGGGAAGCTTAAGCGATGAAAAGTTTTTTGGGACCAGGGGTTTAACCCCAACGCCATTTTGTACAAGCCCGGAAACTGTTGACTAAAAACTCCCTGCCAACATCAAAGTAAACGCGAACTTGTCATTGGAGAGGATGCTCGTCGTTCCCCAGGCAAAGAGGTTCATATCTCCGAGAAAAAACGTGGGGAGGAGTTTTTCCAAAAGTGCAAAAAAAGTTTTTTCGTCTTTTTTAATGGACTCCTGAAAAAGTGGTTCCCAGTGAACGATTTTGTTCTATGCTGGGGTTGGCTGATGTTGGCCTACAAACGAGTCAAAGTGACAAGCTGAGTTTTTCTGCAGAGAACCATGTTGCTCCCGGGGGGTGTCACAGCGACACAGTCATTGAACATTTCATCAATATCAGTGTATGAAAAAGGCAATGTGGACTGAAGGGGATGTGGGGGATTGATTCACAGGGAAGAAGATTGGGGAATGGATAAAGGGCTTCTTCGAATGTTCTTGTGATGAGAGGTATTTGATTTTTCCTCAGGGCAGGCTCATGTGGCGTGTTTCTATGTGGCAGAAGAACAGGATTGCAGGGGCCTCCCTTTCGATGTTACCTGGAGAGTTTATGGTGGTCAAATCGGCCCCGGGGGAAACTGTCGAGGCTGTCAGGGAATGTCCTCTGAAACCGTGGCAGGTTAGAAGTGTTACACGAAAGTCTTAAGACCACGAAAACCAAAAATGAAAAAAAGCTGTGTACTGATATTCATCTGAGAACTATTTTTAAGTTAGTGAAAAGTGTTTTGCTTCCTGTGTGTAGTCCCCATCGAATGTATCTAGTTGTGACAAACTGTGCGGCTGCTCCCCCTGTGTGTAGGATCTGCAGAGCTTTTTATGAAGTTAGTGACAAACTGTGCTGGCTGCCCCCCTTGTGTAGGATCATGCAGAATGTATGAAGTTAGTGACAAACGTGCTGGTGTTTCCCCCTTGTGGTAGGCATCTGCAGAACTGTATGAATTAGGGGAAAAAAGTGCGGTTGCTCCCTGTGTGGTGTAACTGACATAAAAGTGCTGCCTGCAAAACTCTATGCAGAGTAGTGTTCCTGTTTTTCTTCATCAGTTGAGCAACCACAAACAAAGGGTAAGTGAGAATTATTCTAAACGTCGCAAAAATGTGTTTTCCCAAGTATTTTATTTTGTTATTGGTTTTAAGTGCGAGGGGAAATCTATGTTTTGAGACCCCAAAACTACTGGGGTTTTTACACTAATTATGGTCAAGGGGTAGAGGGGTAAAAAGGTCTGGGGAAACACCCTGCCCTCAGGGTACGGATGATGATTGATGAGTGACATTGTGGAAAAGGGGACATCACCCCGCCTCCGGGTACGGATGATGATTGATGTGCATTGTGGCAGGGGGACTCCCCCTGACCTCAGGGTAAAAGGTGATGATTTATGTTACTTGGGGGACAGGGGACATCACCCTGCCTCACGGGTACAGGTGTTTGATGTTTCATTGTGGACAGGGGAAATCACCTGCCCCCACGGGCAGGATGTGATTTATGTGACATTGCGGACAGGGGACATCACCCCGCCTCCGGGTCCCGGATGTGTTGATGATGTGACATTGGGACGGGGAAACCCCCCTGCCCTCACGGACATAGGGTGATGTTTTATGTGACTTGTGGAAGGGGAATCACCCCGACCCCGGGAAGGATGAATTTATGATGTGACTTGGGCGAGAATCCCCGCCCTCAGGGTACAGGATGTGATTGATAATGGACATTTTTGGCAGGGGACATCAAACTGCCCCCAGGGTACAGGAGTGATTGATTGACATTGTGGACAGGGGACATCACCTGCCCTATGGCTCAGGATGATGATTGATGATGTGACATTGGGCAGGGGACATACCTGCCTCACGGGACAGGATGATGATTGATGTGACTTGGGACAGGGGAATCCCCTGCCTCACGGTTACAGGATGATGATTGATGATGTGCATTGGGAAGGGGAAACAACGCCCCCACGGGTACAGGAGATGATTTATGTGACATTGTGAAAAGGGGAAAACCCCCCCTCCCGGTTACAGGATGATGATTGATGATTGAATTGTGGACAGGGGCATCACTTGCCTACGGGTACAGGATGTGATTGTTTATGTACATTGTGGACAGGGGAATCACCCGCCCCCACGGGAAAAGGATGATGATTTATGTGACATTGTGGGGGGACATCCCCCGCCCCCCGGGTACAGGATGATGATTGTGATGGCTTTTTGGACGGGGACATACCCTGCCCTCACGGGTACGGATGATGATTGATGTGTGACATTGGGAAGGGGAAATCACCTGCCCTCAAAGGGACAGGAGATGATTTATAATTGACATTTGGAAGGGGACTCACCCCGCCCCCCGGGGACGGTGATGATTGATGTGACATTGTGGCAGGGGGAAACACCCCGCCCCCACGGGTAAGGTGATGATTGATGATGTGCATTGTTGGAGGGGGGGCCACTCTGCCTCAGGGTTTCAGGATGATGATTTTGATGTGCATTTTGGACAGGGGACATCCCCTGCCCTCACGGACATAGGTGATGATTGATGTGACATGGGACGGGGAATCACCTGACCTACAGGTACAGGATGATAATTTATGATGTGACATTGCGGACAGGGGGGCATCACCCTGCCCTCAGGGTACAGGTGATGATTGATAAAGTGACATTGTGGAAGGGGACATCAAAATGCCCTCACGGGTACAGGATGATGATTGAGTGACATTGTGGACAGGGGAATCACCTGCCCCCACGGGTACAGGTGGTGTTGGGAGTGCATTTTTGGAGGGGAGATCAAATTTCCCTCCGGGTCAGGTTTTGATTGTTTATGGTTTTGTTGGGAGGGGACATCAAAACTGCCCTCCGGGTACGGTGATTGATGTGACTTTTTTTGGGAAAGGGGGCAAAAACTCCCTTTACGGGTAAGGTGTGATTGATGATGTGACATTGTGGCAGGGGACATCCCCCTGCCTACGGGTACAGGAGATGATTGGGTGTGCATTGTGGACAGGGGACTACCTGCCCTCCGGTTACAGGGGAGAGATTTATGTGTGAATTTTTTTGGGGGGGACATCAAACTGCCCTAGGGTAAGGATGATGTTGTGTGGCATGTGAAAAAGGGGGGACACCCCGCCCCACGGGTTCAGGATGTGATTTATGATGTGGGGAAATTGTGGACAGGGGGCATCCTCTGCCCCCAGGGTACAGGATGTGTTGATGATGTGCATGTGGGGGGACATCACCCCCCCTCACGGGGCAGGATGTATTGAGTGACATTTTGGCGGGACACACCCCCGCCTCAGGGTACAGGATGATGATTGATGTGTGCATTTTGGACAGGGACTCACCTGCCCTAGGGTACAGGTGATGTTGATGATGTGACTTGTGGCAGGGGGCATCACCTGCCCCCACAGGTAAGGTGATGTTTATAATGGACATGTGGACAGGGGACTTTACCCCGCCCCCAGGGCGGGGTGATGATTGATTTTTGCATTGTGGACAGGGGACATACCCCGCCCCCACGGGGGCGGATGATGATTTTGATGTGACATTTTGGCAGGGTAATCATTGCCTCCGGGACAGGGTTTATTGTGAGTGACTTGTGGCAGGGGAACACCCCGCCCCACGGACATGGAGATGTTGATTTTACATTGTGGAAAGGGGGCATCACCCCGACCTCAGGTACAGGATGTAATTGATGATGTGAATTTTCGGGCAGGGGACATCACCCTGCCTCCGGGTACGGATATGTTGTTTAAAGTGACATTTTGGACAGGGGACATCAACTGCCCCCGGGTACGGATGATGATTGATGTGACATTGTGGAAGGGGGTCACCTGCCCCCAGGGTAAAGGGTGGTGATTGGTGATGTGACATTTTTGGCAGGGGGATCAAGCCCCCGGGGACGGATGATGATTGATGATGTGATTTGTTTGGGGGGGACATCAAACTGCCCCCAGGGTCAGGTGATTGATGTGACATTGTGGACAGGGGACATCAAACTCCCTCAGGGTACGGTGATGATTTATGTGCTTGTTGGAGGGGACATCAAAATCCCCCCGGGTACTGGATGATGATTTATGATGTGCATTTTTGGCGGGGACATCAAACTGCCTTCACGGGTCAGGTGATGATTTATGATTTTGACTTGTGGGGCAGGGGACTTCACCCTGCCCTACGGGGGAAGGTGATGATTGATGTGTGACATTGTGGAAGGGGGTTCCCCCGCCCCCCAGGTACAGGATGTATTTTATAAAGTGACAAAGTGGACGGGGACATCACCTGCCCTCACGGTTCAGGTTTTGGGTTGCATGGGGGAAAACCCCACTCCGGAAAATCCGGAATCCGGATTTCGTATTGGCGTTTGTCGGAAATCCGGAATGGCGTTCGTTGTGGCGATTTTCCTTTTTTGGGGTGTTTTCGGTGAAGCTGCGTTCTTGAAAAAATGCGCATCGCCGTCCCTGTTTATGCAAAATTGTCTTCCGTTTGCGCCATTTTCACGTAGCCTACAGGGGTTCACGTGCCGTCTTCCGTGCAACGATCTTCTTTATGTCGGAAGATCCCGTCGACTAGATTAGTTGATCTGCGATTCTTGTTTTTTTTGAGCACGATGCCTTTGTGGCTGTGAATGAAAACATCGCTGACGAGCTTTGTCCCCAACAAATGGTGGTGGACGAAAGGGTCCGGGCAATGATGGCGAAAAAGGGAAAAAGGGGGAACATTTTTGACTTTTGGTGCCCCAAAACCCCGCTGCTGGGTTGCCCCGGGGCTCGTCTGCTTGCAGGAATCAAATATGGAAGTTGGCAAACGGCATCAAAAAGCATGTCAAATCAAGAAACACCAGGAAAAGAAGGTAGGCAAAGCTTCTCTCTCTTCTTCTCTCTCTCTCTCTCTCTTCTTCCCCCACACATGTATGTAGTATATATATATGGTGTGTGTGTATGTGTGTGTATATATACATATATTTAAAAGTGTGAGTATGGAATGTTATGTATAAAACATACGAAAATGATAATTTTTGTGTTAATAAAAAAAACATGGGTTTTGGTGAAAATATTACGAGAAGGTTTAATCATGAATTTAAAAAGGAAGGGGTTTCTGGTATGGTAGTAAAAAGGATACCTGAATGAGATAAATTGTGATTGGGGTGTCGATATAAAAGATTTTGAAAAGTGTTATAGAACACAAAAAAGATATGCATGTATTAGGTGTGAAGCTGACAAGGTCCATGTACAAATTTTATGCATGATGGAAAGATAAATTATTAAAAGTGGAACCGGGTGTAAAAAAGAGGGAAAGTGGGGTGTAAATAAATTTGAAAGAATGGAATTATGGAAAGAATATGTTTTTGGGGAAAAAAAAGGAAATGGAAAGAAAATTTAAAAGGTTTGTACAAATGTGAAGTAAAAGGGGATGAGGGTTTAAATGGTGATGGAGTAGGGAATTTTCATTGAACATGATCAAGGTTGTAAAAGTACCTTACATATATTATAGTATATGTATATTTATGTATTTGTGTTTATGTGTGTGTGACATGTATGGCTAAACCCCTATGGGGAAAAATAATGTTTTACATGTATGTATGTGTTTTTGGGGAAAATTTTATATGTTTTATTATTGGTATATGTATGTATATAATGATTATGTTGTGTGTATGTTGGTAGATGGCTTAACCATATGGGATAAAAGTGGTATGGGGGTTAGGCTAGGAATTGATGGTCAAGTAAAGAGATGTTAAATGTGTATATAATTTTTCAAAAAAAAAAAATAAAATAAATAATTCAAGTATAATATAGGAACATGTTTGGAAGTGGAAAGGGTTTTAATAAGTAAGAATCCCGGGTTTTAATTTCACTGTAAAACTACGAAATGATTACAAAGGGAAACAGGACAAATAAATTTACATATAGTGATGAAGTTACAAATAAGGTAAACCCGGGAAAAAAAGGTAGGAAAAAGGGTTTAGTGAGTAGGTCAACATGTAAATCAGTGAACATGCAGTCGCGTGAGCCACCGGCAGCAACCCACAGTCCCCCCGTGAGCTCGCGCGTTCTTCGTTTTCTCTCGCTCTCTGCTTAGAGAAAAGGGGGGGGGGAGCGGGGTGAGGGGAACGGGAAGGAGGATGGATCGTCTGCAGAAAAGGCCCCGTAGATCAAAATGTGGTTTTGAACTTTTGTTTAATGAAACTTTATAGCATTTTGGTTATTTGCGCGGGCCCGCTTTGAATTTTCAATTTTTAATTCGGATTTTGCCCCTAAAAGACTTCCGGCCAACAGGCAAATTTTGGGACATGTGTACGGGAAGTGTCGACAAGTCTACGAAAAATGATATAACTGGTGGAAATGGGGGAAAATTCAATTAAAGTGAAAAATAAAGAAGGAAAAGCATAACCTGATAATGGAAAACGGTAAGGCTTTAGTAATTTTCCATGGGGGGGCTTAAACCAACGGGGCCCAACAAAAAGTCCAAACCACTGAAAGGCACAGAAGTACACACAGGTGTCAAAGGGTTTTCAGGTCCCCAAAATTGGGCTTTTCCTTTCCTGCAGTTGGGGCGCTGCGTAAACTTTTTAAACATAAGATGCTTAAAATAGCACGGCCCTTTTGGGGGTTGTGCGCGAGAAAGTGGTAAGGTTTCCGCTGTGTGCAGGGGAATTCGATGGGGGGAAAAGTAATAGATAACTGTGTTTTGCATGTGGTATCGGCGGCATTATTTCAGGTTTTAAAAATTAATATATTACCTTTTTGTTTAAAAGGAAAACGTTACTAAAAAGCATGGGACATTTGTTTTTAAATTATATGAAATTGTTTTTTTCTTTCTTTTTTTTGTTGCGTACTATGTGAATGGTGATGGCCCCCACTTAAAAACACGGTACGAGTCTCCACCCATCTCTCTTCTTCTTCTTCTTCTTTTTTCCCCAAAAAACTGGTTCACTCAAAAAACGAGAGGGCTTCTCTCTCTTACATGTTGCATGTTGAAATTGTTTTATGAATGTATGTGCTGAATAATGTATGCTTGACAAGGAAGATTGTAAGATGGCTTTGGCCAAAACTTTTATCCCTTTGGGTATTAAAGTCAAAATTTCTCTCTCCTCTCTCTCTCTCTCTCTTCCTCTCTCTCTCTCTCTCTCTCACACCACACACCCCACACACACACACACACACACCACTACAGAGTTTTTAGAAAGGAGTGGGTGGTGGTTTTATTTTGGGTTTTTTTTTTTTTTTTTTTTTTTTTTGGGGGGGGGGGGGGGGGGGGGGGGGGGTTGTCAAAATAGTGTGCTGATGGTGATTTTTTTCTTTAAATTGATAGCCCGTACATCATTGAGGTTTGGGTGCACATGCTTACGTAATCGCAGGGTTGTGGGTCCCTTTTAAGTCCCTTTTAAATTGGATTTTGGTTTTTTAAAAGGGCCTTTTAAATGCTTTGATTCAGCAAGTTGGTCCTTTTAACTCATTCAGGAGGTCTTTTAAGTTTTGAAAGGTACTGTTAAGTCCTGTTTTATCAAGAGAAAGAGACTTGAGAACGAAACTGAAACACCTTCGACAACCAAAACCTTACTTTTGCAAGTTGCAAAGAGTTGAAAGATGCCGACGCGATATCGTCTGAAACTCAGTACTGTACAACGTCAAGGATAACATTCAGCCAAAGAAACCTACAGTGACGTGAATTGCAAAGACTGAATTAACATTCAAATGGATTAGCTGTTCCTCTGTTTATGAGAGGTAAGTGTCTGCTGTTCTGCATGTCAAAAGGTTTGGGGTTGTACTGTAAAGTCATGTTGGCAAAGGTCCTTTTAAACTGATTTGAGGTCCTTATAAAGTCCTTTAAAGGTCCTTTTTGGCTTCATGCCACCACCTGGGAACCCTGATCAGGAGGTTGGCATTTGTTTTATTGATTTTTAAGGGTTTTTTCCCTACTGGTCAACAAAAAGTTAAGGGCCAGAGGTCAAAACTAGGATCAGTCAGCAAACGGGAAACAAACCTTTTTCGCCTGATGGTGCATTAAGTTTACTTGAATTACAAGTAGTTTGATGAACAACTCTTTCTTTTTTTTTTTAAAGATAACTTTTTTTCATCTGGGCTTGGACACTTTCTGCAAGGTTTTGTGTTAATATGTGCTGTATGGACTCTTCATGAATGTGATCGTGTGGGCTATAAGAATACTGTTCTTGGACATCTGCGTTGTAGAGATTATTTGAACACCTGTGGGTTTGTTTGTTTTTTGGATAGTGGGCTTTTTCATTTTGTAACTGCTCAGTGATGAACATCTGGACACCTGCTGCTGCTGGATAATGCTGAATACATTCCTTGGACAAGTACTGCACCAGTCTGTAAGTAAATTCTGCATAACATACAAAATTATGCTGGTTTAGTGATTTTTATTATTCTTTATGATTCACAAGTTTTCTTTTCATTTTTTTTTTTTTTTTTGGGGGGGGGGGGGGGGGGGGGCAGCATAAGTTACTCTGGGACACAACATTAGTCTTATTTCACTTATAAAAACATGCTGAAAGTACCTCAAAATGGTCTGATTTAATAACGAAAATGTAAAAATGTTTCAGCTTCAGGGGGCTTCGCCCCTGACCCCGACAAGGGGCTCTGCCCCTTCACCCGCCCAGGGGGCCTCCCGGCCCCTGGACCCCCGCCTTTCAGAATTTTCAATTTTCCAGGTTTTCACCCATGTGTTTATGTGACATTGTGGACAGGGAACATCACCCTGCCCTCACGGGTACAGGATGATGATTGATGATGTGACATTGTGGGCAGGGGACATCACTCTGCCCTCACGGGTACAGGATGATGATTGATGATGTGACATTGTGGACAGGGGACATCACCCTGCCTCACGGACACAGGATGATGATTGATGTGACATTGTGGACAGGGGGACATCACCCTGCCCTCACGGGTACAGGATGATGATTGATGATTGTGACATTGTGGACAGGGGACATCACCCTGACCTCACAGGTACAGGATGATAATTGATGATGTGACATTGCGGACAGGGGACATCACCTGCCCTCACGGGTACAGGATGATGTTGATGATGTGACATTGTTGGCAGGGGACATCAAACTGCCCTCACGGGTACAGGATGATGATTGATGTGGACATTGTGGACAGGGGACATCACCCTGCCCTCACGGGTACAGTATGGTGATTGGTGATGTGACATTGTTGGCAGGGGAGATCAACTGCCCTCACGGGTACAGGATGATGATTGATGATGTGACATTGTTGGCAGGGGACATCAAACTGCCCTCACGGGTACAGGATGATGATTGATGTGACATTGTGGACAGGGGCATCAAACTGCCTTCACGGGTACAGGATGATGATTGATGTGACATTGTGGACAGGGGACATCACCCTGCCTCACGGTTACAGGATGATGATTGATGATGTGACATTGTGGACAGGGGACATCACCCTGCCCTCCGGACACCGGATGATGATTGATGATGTGACATTGTGGACAGGGGACATCACCTGCCCTCACGGGTACAGGATGATGATTGATGTGACATTGTGGACAGGGGACATCACCTGCCCTCACGGGTACAGGATGATGATTGATGATGTGACATTGTTGGCAGGGGACATCAAACTGCGCTCACGGGTACAGGATGATGATTGATGTGACATTGTGGACAGGGGACATCACCCTGCCCTCACGGGTACAGGATGGTGATTGATGATGTGATATTGTTGGCAGGGGACATCAAACTGCCCTCACGGGTACAGGATGATGATTGATGATGTGACATTGTTGGCAGGGGACATCAAACTGCCCTCACGGGTACAGGATGATGATTGATGTGACATTGTGGACAGGGGACATCAAACTGCCTTCACGGGTACAGGATGATGATTGATGTGACATTGTGGACAGGGGACATCACCCTGCCCTCACGGTTACAGGATGATGATTGATGATGTGACATTGTGGACAGGGGACATCACCCTGCCCTCACGGACACCGGATGATGATTGATGATGTGACATTGTGGACAGGGGACATCACCCTGCCTCACGGGTACAGGATGATGATTGATGTGACATTGTGGACAGGGGACATCACCCTGCCCTCACGGGTACAGGATGATGATTGATGATTGTGACATTGTTGGCAGGGGACATCAAACTGCGCTCACGGGTACAGGATGATGATTGATGGTGACATTGTGGACAGGGGACATCACCTGCCCTCACGGGTTACAGGATGGTGATTGATGATGTGATATTGTTGGCAGGGGACATCAAACTGCCCTCACGGGTACAGGATGATGATTGATGATGTGACATTGTTGGCAGGGGACATCAAACTGCCCTCACGGGTACAGGATGATGATTGATGTGACATTGTGGACAGGGGACATCAAACTGCCTTCACGGGTACAGGATGATGATTGATGTGACATTGTGGACAGGGGACATCACCTGCCCTCACAGTTACAGGATGATGATTGATGATGTGACATTGTGGACAGGGGAGATCACCCTGCCCTCACGGACACCGGATGATGATTGATGATGTGACATTGTGGACAGGGGACATCACCCTGCCCTCACGGGTACAGGATGATGATTGATGTGACATTTGTGGACAGGGGACATCACCTGCCCTCACAGTTACAGGATGATGATTGATGATGATGACATTGTTGGCGGGGACATCAAACTGCCCTCACGGGGTACAGGATGATGATTGATGTGACATTGTGGACAGGGGACATCACCCTGCCCTCACGGGTACAGGATGATGATTGATGATGTGACATTGTTGGCAGAGGACATCAAACTGCCCTCACGGTTACAGGATGATGATTGATGATGTGACATTGTTGGCAGGGGACATCAAACTGCCCTCACGGTTTACAGGATGATGATTGATGATGTGACATTGTTGGCAGGGGACATCAAACTGCCCTCAGGGTTACAGGATGATGATTGATGATGTGACATTGTGGACAGGGGACATCAAACTGCCTCACGGGTACAGGATGATGATTGATGATGTGACATTGTGGGCAGGGGACATCAAACTGCCCTCACGGGTACAGGATGATGATTGATGATGTGACATTGTTGGCAGGGGACATCAACTGCCTTCACGGGTACAGGATGATGATTGATGATGTGACATTGTGGGCAGGGGACATCAAACTGCCCTCAGGGTACAGGATGATGATTGATGATGTGACATTGTTGGCAGGGGACATCAAACTGCCTTCCGGGTACAGGATGATGATTGATGATGTGACATTGTGGGCAGGGGACATCAAACTGCCTTCACGGGTACAGGAGGCCATGCAGATGCAGGTGGAGGCAGAGAGGGAAAAAACGGGCCGCCATTTGGAGTCTGAAGGCAAGTCGTTTTTCATTAATTACTACACCATCAAAGTGTGAGTGATGAAGAGGACTACATTGTGTGGAAGCGTGACATGTGGTGTTTTTTTTTAACTGCTGTTTGCAACAGTGGAGCCGATGAACAATCTTCAAAACCTCATGAAATGTAGCGTTTGTTGAGGGGGGCTTTATGGTGAGGTAGGGTGACCGGCCTAATGAACACACACATGCCCACAGGTCAGGTTGGGCACACTTTTGTGTGCTTCTTCAGCTTGTGGCCAGCCTTGTGTTCAACGTGGCCACCTCGTCATGCTCCATGGCCAGTTAGAGCCTACTGGCCTTGTCTTGGAACAGGTTTAGATACAGATCAACCACTCCTCATGCTCCATGGCCAGTTAGAGCCTACTGGCCTTGTCTTGGAACAGGTTTAGATACAGATCACACCTCCTCATGCTCCATGGCCAGTTAGAGCCTACTGGCCTTGTCTTACATACAGATCAACCACCTCCTCTTGCTCCATGGCCAGTTAGAGCTACTGGCCTTGTCTTGGAACAGGTTTTAGATACAGATCAACCACCTCCTCATGCTCCATGGCCAGTTAGAGCCTACTGGCCTTGTCTTGGAACGGTTTAGATACAGATCAACCACTCATGCTCCATGGCCAGTTAGAGCCTACTGGCCTTGTCTTGGAACAGGTTTAGATACAGATCAACCACCTCCTCATGCTCCATGGCCAGTTAGAGCGTACTGGCCTTGTCTTGGAACAGGTTTAGATACAGATCAACCACCTCCTCATCCTCCATGGCCAGTTAGAGCCACTGGCCTTGTCTTGGAACAGGTTTAGATACAGATCAACCACCTCCTCATGCTCCATGGCCAGTTAGAGCCTACTGGCCTTGTCTTGGAACAGGTTTAGATACAGATCAACCACCTCCTCATGCTCCATGGCCAGTTAGAGCCTACTGGCCTTGTCTTGGAACAGATTTCCACTTACATACAGATCAACGATTTTGCTACATTACTTGGAACATTAATTAAAACAGTCCGCCATTTGTAAGATTTTTGCCAGTGGATGAGAAATTTCAGCTGAAATAGATCAGTTTTCTTCTTTTGTAGAGACTGACAAATGGCACTTGGCCCTGCAGTATGCATGTTATGTGCATGAAATAAAGATTGTTTGGGAAAGAAACTGTGTTTTTTGTGTAATTATTATGTTAAGATACCTTGAAAATGTAATCATTTTGTGATCTGTAGTCGTCATCCAATGCATAAGTCTCCAAAACACTGCTGGTTTCTGCCTCATTGAAGCCACACAAGAAGTCCGTCTTGCTGTGACCCACAATCAGCTTTGCGGTGACATGGGTTAAAATGGCTAGCGCTTAGTTGAAATTTGTGTTGAGAATTGTTCTGAAGAGAGGGATGTTAAAGGGGAAAAAAAACCCATCTTTTTATAACAAAAGTCTGAAATACCTTCATAAAGACTAGGTTTTTATCCTTGGCTGATTGATCAGGTAGTGTCAAGATGGTAGCTATGTGCCACGCAGAATGTCGATTTGTCTGTGTACTGGAGGACTGCATTGTCTTCACTGCCATGCATTGTGTCTGTGTACTGGAGGACTGCATTGTCTTGACTGCCATGCATTGTGTCTGTCTGTGTACTTTGGGGGACTGCGTTGTCTTGACTGCCATGCATTGTGTCTGTCTGTGTACTGGAGGACTGCGTTGTCTTGACTGCCATGCATTGTGTCTGCCTGTGTACTGGAGGACTGCATTGTCTTGACTGCCATGCATTGTGTCTGTGTACTGGAGACTGGTTGTCTTGACTGCCATGCATTGTGTCTGGTGTTACTGGAGGACTGCGTTGTCTTTATGCCATGCATTGTGTCTGTTGTACTGGAGGACTGCGTTGTCTTGACCCGCCATGCATTGTGTCTGTCTGTGTACTGGAGGACTGCGTTGTCTTATGCCATGCATTGTGTCTGTGTACTGGAGGACTGCGTTGTCTTTACTGCCATGCATTGTGTGTCTGTGTACTGGAGGACTGCGTTGTCTTGACTGCCATGCATTGTGTCTGTGTACTGGAGGACTGCGTTGTCTTGACTGCCATGCATTATGTCTGTGTACTGGAGGACTGCGTTGTCTTGACCGCCATGCATTGTGTCTGTCTGTGTACTGGAGGACTGCGTTGTCTTTATGCCATGCATTGTGTTGTCTGTGTACTGGAGGACTGCGTTGTCTCGACTGCCATGCATTGTGTCTGTCTGTGTACTGGAGGACTGCGTTGTCTCGACTGCCCATGCATTGTGTCTGTCTGTGTACTGGAGGACTGCGTTGTCTTGACTGCCATGCATTGTGTCTGCGTGTACTGGAGGACTGCGTTGTCTTCACTGCCATGCATTGTGTCTGTCTGTGTACTGGAGGACTGCGTTGTCTTACTGCCATGCATTGTGTCTGTTTACTGGAGGACTGCGTTGTCTTCACTGCCATGCATTGTGTCTGTCTGTGTACTGGAGGACTGCGTTGTCTTGACTGCCATGCATTGTGTCTGTGTACTGGAGGACTGCGTTGTCTTGACTGCCATACATTGTGTCTGTGTACTGGAGGACTGCGTTGTCTTGACTGCCATGCATTGTGTCTGTGTACTGGAGGACTGCGTTGTCTTGACTGCCATGCATTGTGTCTGTGTACTGGAGGACTGCGTTGTCTTGACTGCCATGCATTGTGTCTGTCTGTGTACTGGAGGACTGCGTTGTCTTGACTGCCATGCATTGTGTCTGTGTACTGGAGGACTGCGTTGTCTTGACTGCCACGCATTGTGTCTGTGTACTGGAGGACTGCGTTGTCTTGACTGCCATGCATTGTGTCTGTGTACTGGAGACTGCGTTGTCTTGACTGCCATGCATTGTGTCTGTCTGTGTACTGGAGGACTGCGTTTGTCTTTATGCCATGCATTGTGTCTGTGTACTGGAGGACTGCGTTGTCTGGGCTTCCACGCATTGTGTCTGTGTACTGGAGGACTGCGTTGTCTTGATGCCATGCATTTCGTCTGTCTGTGTACTGGAGGACTGTGTTGTCTTTATGCCATGCATTGTGTCTGTCTGTGTACTGTGTCTCTCTGTAATCTGGAGGACTGCGTTGTCTTGACTGCCATGCATTGTGTCTGTGTTCTGGAGGACTGCGTTGTCTTGACTGCTTTGTGTCTGTGTTCTGGAGGACTGCGTTGTCTTGACTGCCATGCATTGTGTCTGTCTGTGTACTGGAGGACTGCGTTGTCTTGACTGCCATGCATTGTGTCTGTGTTCTGTAGGACTGCGTTGTCTTGACTGCCATGCATTGTGTCTGTCTGTGTACTGGAAGACTGCGTTGTCTTGACTGCCATGCATTGTGTCTGTGTGTGTACTGGAGGACTGCTTGTCTTGACTGCCATGCATTGTGTCTGTCTGTGTATGGAGGACTGCATTGTTTTGACTGCCATGCATTGTGTCTGTGGTTATGGAGGACTGCGTTGTTTGACGCCCGTGCTTTGTGTCTGTGTACTGGAGGACTGCGTTGTCTTGACTGCCATGCATTGTGTCTGTCTGTGTACTGGAGGACTGCGTTGTCTTTTACTGCCATGCATTGTGTCTGTCTGTGTACTGGAGGACTGCGTTGTCTTACTGCCATGCATTGTGTCTGTGTACTGGAGGACTGCATTGTCTTGACTGGGCATGGAATTGTGTCTGGTGTGTGTACTGGAGGACTGCGTTGTCTTGACTGCCATGCTTTGTGTCTGTGTACTGGAGGACTGCGTTGTCTTGACTGCCATGCGTTGTGTCTGTGTACTGGAGGACTGCGTTGTCTTTATGCCATGCATTTGTTTTCTGTGTACTGGAGGACTGCGTTGTCTTTATGCCATGCATTTGTGTCTGTGTACTGGAGGACTGCGTTGTCTTTATGCCATGCATTGTGTCTGTGTACTGGAGGACTGCGTTGTCTTTATGCCATGCATTGTGTCTGTGTACTGGAGGAATTCGTTGTCTTGATGCCATGCATTGTGTCTGTGTACTGGAGGACTGCGTTTGAATTGATGCCATGCATTGTGTCTGTCTGTGTACTGGAGGACTGCGTTGTCTTTGATGCCATGCATTGTGTCTGTCTGTGTACTGGAGACTGCGTTGTCTTGACTGCCATGCATTGTGTCTGTGTACTGGAGGACTGCGTTGTCTTGACTGCCATGCATTGTGTCTGTCTGTGTACTGGAGGACTGCGTTGTCTTGACTGCCATGCATTGTGTCTGTGTACTGGAGGACTGCATTGTCTTGACTGCCATGCATTGTGTCTGTTTGTACTGGAGGACTGCGTTGTCTTGACTGCCATGCATTGGTCTGTCTGTGTACTGGACGACTGCTTGTCTTGACTGCCATGCATTGTGTCTGTGGTACTGGAGGACTGGTTGTCTTGACTGCCATGCATTGTGTCTGTCTGTGTACTGGAGGACTGCGTTGTCTTTATGCCATGCATTGTGTCTGTGTACTGGAGGACTGCTTTGTCTTGAATGCCATGCATTGTGTCTGTGTACTGGAGGACTGCGTTGTCTTTTGTCCCTGCATTGTGTCTGTCTGTGTACTGGAGGACTGCGTTGTCTTTATGTGCCATGCATTGTGTCTGTGTACTGGAGGACTGCATTGTCTTGACTGCCATAATTGTGTCTGTCTGTGTACTGGAGGACTGCGTTGTCTTCACTGCCATGCATTGTGTCTGTCTGTTACTGGAAGACTGCGTTGTCTTGACTGCCATGCATTGTGCTGTGTACTGGAGGACTGCGTTGTCTTGACTGCCATGCATTGTGTCTGTGTACTGGAGGACTGCGTTGTCTTATGCCATGCATTGTGTCTGTGTACTGGAGGACTGCGTTGTCTTGACTGCCATGCATTGTGGTCTGTGTACTGGAGGACTGCGTTGTCTTGACTGCCATGCATTGTGTCTGTGTGTGTACTGGAGGACTGCATTGTCTTGACTGCCATGCATTTGTCTGTCTGTGTACTGGAGGACTGCGTTGTCTTGACTGCCATGCATTGTGTCTGTGTACTGGAGGACTGCGTTGTCTTGATGCATGCATTGTGTCCTGTGTACTGGAGGACTGCGTTGTCTTATGCCATGCATTGTGTCTGTGTACTGGAGGACTGCGTTGTCTTGATGCCATGCATTGTGTCTGTGTACTGGAGGACTGCGTTGTCTTTATGCCATGCATTGTGTCTGTGTACTGGAGGACTGCGTTGTCTCGACTGCCATGCATTGTGTCTGTCGTGTACTGGAGGACTGCGTTGTCTTGATGCCATGCATTGTGTCTGTGTACTGGAGACTGCATTGTCTTGACTGCCATGCATTGTGTCTGTCTGTGTACTGGAGGACTGCGTTGTCTTGACTGCCAAGCTTGTGTCTGTGTACTGGTGGACTGCGTTGTCTTGACTGCCATGCATTGTGTCTGTCTGTGTACTGGAAGACTGCTTGTCTTGACTGCCATGCTTGTGTCTGTCTGTGTACTGGAGGACTGCGTTGTCTTGACTGCCATGCATTGTGGGCTGTGTACTGGAGACTGCGTTGTCTTTATGCCATGCATTGTGTCTGTGTACTGGAGGACTGGTTGTCTTGACTGCCATGCATTGTGTTGTCTGTGTACTGGAAAACTGCATTGTCTTGACTGCCACAGTAGCTTACTCTAGAGCGAGGATTTGTACTATTCCCTGAAAATCTGTTCCTTACCGCAAGATCGAGTCTTAACGCGGCAGACTCCCGCACAGTTGCAGGACTGCCGTCCCTGTCCTGATCTTGCGGGCGTCGTTTGTCGTCTGTTTGAAAAACTTTAAACTAGAACTGAGCAGGAGCGAACGAGTTACGGTTTGATATTCATTGGCTGTTAGTATAAATCAACCAATAGCGGCGTTCCTCTCTCTTCACAGCCCTGATTGTTGGCCCTTTTTGGTCGTCTGGCTATAAGCAACAATACCTATCCAATCTCACTTCTCGATCACCGACTGAAGTTTGCAAGAGTTAAAGACACCATAGGGATATTTCTCCAAAATGGGGCGTGCCGCCACACCCTATTTGACTTTGACTTCCGTGGAAGAAAAGTGAAAAAAAAAGAATCTCTGCCATGCGACGGTGGAGAAGATCATGAAGAAACCGCGACTACATCCAAAAGCTCGGAGAAGCAGCCCGAAAAGAGTGCCAGTGCAAGGGAACACCGGTTTCAAGACGATTGGCTGAAGAAGTGGGTCCGGGGGGGAGTGCCCCCTTTTTCTGATATGAGGGGGGGACTGCCCCCCCTTTTTGAAAAATCCTAGATTAAGCTCTGCTGCCATGCATTGTTTCTGTGTACTGGAGGACTGCGTTGTCTTAACTGCCATGCTTTGTGTCTGTATACTGGAGGACTGCGTTGTCTTGACTGCCATGCATTGTGTCTGTGTACTGGAGGACTGCGTTGTCTTGACTGCCATGCATTGTCTGTCTGTGTACTGGAGGACTGCGTTGTCTTGACTGCCATGCATTGTGTCTGTCTGTGTACTGGAGGACTGCGTTGTCTTATGCCATGCATTGTGTCTGTCTGTGTACTGGAGGACTGCGTTGTCTTTATGCCATGCATTGTGTCTGTGTACTGGAGGACTGCGTTGTCTTGACTGCCATGCATTGTGTCTGTGTTCTGGAGGACTGCGTTGTCTTGATGCCATGCATTGTGTCTGTCTGTGTACTGGAGGACTGCGTTGTCTTTATGCCATGCATTGTGTCTGTGTACTGGAGGACTGCATTGTCTTGGCTGCCATGCATTGTGTCTGTCTGTGTACTGGAGGACTGCGTTTGTCTTGACTGCCATGCATTGTGTCTGTGTTCTGGAGGACTGCGTTGTCTTGACTGCCATGCATTGTGTCTGTCTGTGTACTGGAGGACTGCGTTGTCTTTATGCCATGCATTGTGTCTGTGTACTGGAGGACTGCATTGTCTTGGCTGCCATGCATTGTGTCTGTCTGTGTACTGAGGACTGCATTGTCTTGATGCCATGCATTGTGTCTGTCTTGTACTGAGACTGCGTTGTCTTGATGCCATGCATTGTGTCTGTGTACTGGAGGACTGCGTTGTCTTGACTGCCATGCATTGTGTCTGTGTACTGGAGGACTGCGTTGTCTTGACTGCCATGCTTTGTGTCTGTATACTGGAGGACTGCGTTGTCTTGACTGCCATGCATTGTGTCTGTGTACTGGAGGACTGCGTTGTCTTTATGCCATGCATTGTGTCTGTGTACTGAAGGACTGCGTTGTCTTGACTGCCATGCATTGTGTCTGTCTGTGTACTGGAGGACTGCGTTGTCTTGATGCCATGCATTGTGTCTGTGTACTGGAGGACTGCGTTGTCTTGACTGCCATGCATTGTGTCTGTCTGTGTACTGGAGGACTGCGTTGTCTTGACTGCCATGCATTGTGTCTGTGTACTGGAGGACTGCGTTGTCTTGACTGCCATGCATTGTGTCTGTGTACTGGAGGACTGCGTTGTCTTTATGCCATGCATTGTGTCTGTGTACTGGAGGACTGCGTTGTCGTTATGCCATGCATTGTGTCTGTGTACTGGAGGACTGCGTTGTCTTTATGCCATGCATTGTGTCTGTCTGTGTACTGGAGGACTGCGTTGTCTTGACTGCCATGCATTGTGTCTGTGTACTGGAGGACTGCGTTGTCTTGACTGCCATGCATTGTGTCTGTCTGTGTACTGGAGGACTGCGTTGTCTTGACTGCCATGCATTGTGTCTGTGTACTGGAGGACTGCATTGTCTTGACTGCCATGCATTGTGTCTGTCTGTGTACTGGACGACTGCGTTGTCTTGACTACCATGCATTGTGTCTGTCTGTGTACTGGACGACTGCGTTGTCTTGACTGCCATGCATTGTGTCTGTGTACTGGAGGACTGTGTTGTCTTGACTGCCATGCATTGTGTCTGTCTGTGTACTGGAGGACTGCGTTGTCTTATGCCATGCATTGTGTCTGTGTACTGGAGGACTGCTTGTCTTGACTGCCATGCATTGTGTCTGTGTACTGGAGGACTGCGTTGTCTTATGCCATGCATTGTGTCTGTGTACTGGAGGACTGCGTTGTCTTGACTGCCATGCATTGTGTCTGTCTGTGTACTGGAGGACTGCGTTGTCTTGATGCCATGCATTGTGTCTGTGTACTGGAGGACTGCGTTGTCTTGACTGCCATGCATTGTGTCTGTCTGTGTACTGGAGGACTGCGTTGTCTTGACTGCCATGCATTGTGTCTGTGTACTGGAGGACTGCGTTGTCTTGACTGCCATGCATTGTGTCTGTCGTGTACTGGAGGACTGCGTTGTCTTGACTGCCATGCGTTGTGTCTGTCTGTGTACTGGAAGACTGCATTGTCTTGACTGCCATGCATTGTGTCTGTGTACTGGAGGACTGCGTTGTCTTACTGCCATGCATTGTGTCTGTCTGTGTACTGGAGGACTGCGTTGTCTTGACTGCCATGCATTGTATCTGTGTACTGGAGGACTGCGTTGTCTCGACTGCCATGCGTTGTGTCTGTCTGTGAGGGACTGTGTTGTCTGTATGCCATGCATTGTGTCTGTGTACTGGAGGACTGCGTTGTCTTGACTGCCATGCATTGTGTCTGTGTACTGGAGGACTGCGTTGTCTTGACTGCCATGCATTGTGTCTGTGTACTGGAGGACTGCGTTGTCTTATGCCATGCATTGTGTCTGTGTACTGGAGGACTGCGTTGTCTTGACTGCCATGCATTGTGTCTGTCTGTGTACTGGAGGACTGCGTTTTCTTGACTGCCATGCTTGTGTCTGTGTACTGGAGACTGCGTTGTCTTGACTGCCATGCATTGTGTCTGTGTACTGGAGGACTGCGTTGTCTTGACTGCCATGCATTTTGTTGTCTGTGTACTGGAGGACTGCGTTGTCTTGACTGCCATGCATTGTGTCTGTGTACTGGAGGACTGCGTTGTCTTGATGCCATGCATTGTGTCTGTGTACTGGAGGACTGCGTTTTCTTGCTGCTATGCATTGTGTCTGTCTGTGTACTGGAGGACTGCGTTGTCTTGACTGCCATGCATTGTGTCTGTGTACTGGAGGACTGGTTGTCTTGACTGCCATGCATTGTGTCTGTGTACTGGAGGACTGCATTGTCTTATGCCATGCATTGTGTCTGTGTACTGGAGGACTGCGTTGTCTTTATGCCATGCATTGTGTCTGTTACTGGAGGACTGCGTTGTCTTTGACTGCCATGCATTGTGTCTGTGTACTGGAGGACTGCGTTGTCTGGCCATGCATTATGTCTGTGTACTGGAGGACTGCGTTGTCTTGACTGCCATGCATTGTGTCTGTCTGTGTACTGGAGGACTGCGTTGTCTTGATGCCATGCATTGTGTCCGTGTGATGGAGGACTGCGTGTCTTGACTGCATGTATTGTGTCTGTATACTGGAGGACTGCGTTGTCTTTATGCCATGCATTGTGTCTGATACTGAGGCCTGCTGTGTTTTGACTGCCATGCTTTGTGTCTGTGTACTTAGACTGCTTGTCCCTTGACTGCCATGCATTGTTCTGTGTACTGAGGACTGCGTTGTCTTGACTGCCATGCTTTGTGTCTGTGTACTGGAGGACTGCGTTGTCTTCACTGCCATGCTTTGTGGTCTGCCAGGTGTGCGGGAAGCAAACATCAACGTGGCGGAAGGAAAGAAGCAAGCTCGCATCCTGAATTCTGAGGCCATCAAGGCAGAGCAGATCAACCAAGCCACAGGTACGTGGTGTTTGCTGCTCAGTGGAGGTGCTGTTGTACTCTTTCTACCTCCTTGTCATCCATGTTGATCAGTTGTCAGTGCAATGGATGTCATGATTCATTCTTGATCTTTCTTTCATGATGTCTCAGAGTTGTGTGAATGAGTTGTTGTGTTTTTAACCCTCTGCTTGCCGCATGACTTTGTGCCACATGACTGTGTGAATACCATGCCAGGTGAGGTAACTCTGCAACACATACACACTACCTGAATTTAACAAAAAATGTTTTTAACGCATCTATTCTGTAAAAGTAATGAAAAAAATTCAAAGACATCACTCCATCCAAAACAGCCATTTTTACCCATACATAGTGAAATGGTACACGAGGGATAAAAAATGAACAGAGTAACTCTACTTTCAGTGTTCTCAGTGCTAAAACAATTTTCCCTAAATTCTCTGTACCCACAGAATATCATGGATTAGGAGCACAGAGTGATTTTCCAAGTCTAAACAAAGTAAGCTTACTGAAACTTTCAGGAACAAAACAAAGTCATTCTATATGGTCTGCACACTAAATAATCAACTTTTGTTGTGAAGGAAAAAAAACGACCAAACTTCACAACAATTTTGTTAAACTGAAGGCATCACATACAAGAAGATTTATCTTCTAACTAATGAGGGGAAAAATAACAATAACAGGCTACTGAATACTGGACTTTAGATTGTAATGGAATTCAGCAAAAATGTGCTTTTGCACAAATGCACTGAGCAATCCCCCCCCCCCTCCCCCTCCCCTCCCCCCAACAAACACACACACACACACTGTGGTGATGATGTACCTCTTGTTCGTCTCCTCTTTGCTTTTTGATAAACAGGCAGTTTTTATTTTAGGCCAGAGTTTGTGTTCATCCTTTTTTGCTTGCTTTTGTGCAGCAAATAAATTTGTTTCACATTAAAAGTTTGCCAAAATCCTCTGAAATCAAAAGGCTAAAGGTGACACTCCCACAGGCAAATCATGGGACACACCCACTGACTGACCCGGTTTCCTGGCTATCAAAACAAGGGAAACTTTTGGGAGCTTCACTTCTTGTAGCCAAACACTCCAGTCAACAATTAAAGAATCTCTTGCAAGTTTTGTTGTTCGAATTTTTTTTTGGGTGTCTGGGCCCAGCAGCAATGGGCTATTCGACGTCGTCATTATCATCGCCCGAATCATTATCGATTCTGACCTCAAAATCAGTCGGCAGTCGATCTTTATTTATAACTAGGTCAAGATCGACGTCCGAATCATCTCGCTTCAAATCTTCTTCAAGAGTGTAGCCCACAAATACTCTCTCTTCATCAGTATCACATCAGAAAATAAATTCTACAAGTTGCATAGTTACTTGATCCGCCATTTTCCCAGAAAATCTTGGTGAAAAAAAGCGGATTTTTGAAAATTCACAGCAGCAAAACTACTCCACCAAAACTCTTGAAACAAAAAACAAAATGGCGTCCAGAAACTTCCGTACCGGAAGACTCTTCTGTCGCAATTGCATACTGGGATATGCGATTGTGAAAGCGAAAGTCGTTGACCTAGTATTCAGCGTCGATCTGGTATTCAGACAGAGGAAATTTTGCGGTCGATCCGGTAGGCATTGGGTTACTGATGACTTGTGAGTTGACTTCAACGCAGTGACAGGCCTGATATGGCCCTTTGCTGTCAGTTGGGCTACAAGCAACATTACCTTACCTTACCTTTCTTGATGTCTTACCTGTGGACAGGTGATGCCCAGGCCTTGCTGACCAGAGCCAATGCCAAAGCTGCCGCCATTGATCGAGTCTCCACTGCCTTGTCACAGAAGGTGGGTGAGGGGGCTGGTATGTGTGGGTGAGGGGGCTGGTATGTGTGGGGGAGTGGGTGACATAAGCATCAGAACTAGTGTGGAAAATTGTCTGTGTCTGTGTTTTTTTAGGGGGGTGGGGTGGGCGGGGAGGAGTGTGTGATGTAAACAGCAGAACTGTTGTAGAAAATGTGTGTGCGTGCCTGTGTTTGTGTGTGTTTGTATGTGTGTGTGTTTGGGAGAGGAGGGGAGGGGAGTGTGTGACATAAACTAAACATCAGAACTATTGCTGTTGAAAATTGTGTGTGTATCTGTGCGTATGTGTGTGTTATTGTGTTGTGTGGCATAATTCTTTGTGCAAGAGTACAGTTAGAGAAACAATTTCCGAATTGCATTTCATTTGTCATTGTGTGATGATAATGTGCATGGTATTATATGCATGTGGATTTTATGTGTGTGTTCTGTGAAGTGTGTCAGAATCTTTTAGATCATTTCTAGAAACAAGAAAAGGAAGTGGAAAGGCTCTTAGCGCGTGTCTCTGTGAAGTGTGTCAGAATCTTTTAGATCATTTCTAGAAACAAGAAAAGGAAGTGGAAAGGCTCTTAGCGCATAGAAAAGGAAGTGGAAAGGCTCTTGGCGCGTGTCTCTGTGAAGGCTGAACAGTCTTCTTCAAGTTGGTCAAACCCTAGATTGAAACCCACAGCATTCACAACTGTAAAACCGCATTCTTGCAGTTATGATGCTCGTGGGATCCGTGTTTTAACAGATTTGGATCGGCACCAGATCTTTGTGTTTGTAGATACCAGTTCATTGCAAAAGCTGCCCTTTTCTTTCAGTTAAGATCCATGCATTATATCCTGAGAAATTTATGTTGAAAAAGAAAAAAGACGAAGAAGAAAGCCCTGTTGTGCAGTGTTGAAGTGAAACAAAGAAACATTCGTGATCAATCCTTAGGATGCAGTGTTGAAGTGAACAAAGAAACATTCCTGATCAGTCCTTTGATGCAGTGTTGAAGTGAACAAAGAAACATTCATGATCAATCCTTTGATGCCGTGTTGAAGTGAACAAAGAAACATTCCTGATCAGTCCTTTGATGTCGTGTTGAAGTGAACAAAGAAACATTCCTGATCAGTCCTTTGATGCAGTGTTGAAGTGAACAAAGAAACATTCCTGATCAGTCCTTTGATGCAGTGTTGAAGTGAACAAAGAAACATGCCTGATCAATCCTTTGATGCAGTGTTGAAGTGAACAAAGAAACATTCCTGATCACTTCTTTGATGCAGTGTTGAAGTGAACAAAGAAACATTCCTGATCATCCTTTGATGCCGTGTTGAAGTGAACAAAAAAACATTCCTGATCAGTCCTTTGATGCAGTGTTGAAGTGAACAAAGAAACATTCCTGATCAATCCTTTGATGCCGTGTTGAAGTGAACAAAGAAACATTTCTGATCAGTCCTTTGATGCCATGTTGAAGTGAACAAAGAAACATTCCTGATCAGTCCTTTGATGCAGTGTTGAAGTGAACAAAGAAACATTCCTGATCACTTCTTTGATGCCGTGTTGAAGTGAACAAAGAAACATTCCTGATCAGTCCTTTGATGCAGTGTTGAAGTGAACAAAGAAACATTTCTGATCAATCCTTTGATGCAGTGTTGAAGTAAACAAAGAAACATTCCTGATCAATCCTTTGATGCAGTGTTGAAGTGAACAAAGAAACATTCCTGATCACTTCTTTGATGCCGTGTTGAAGTGAACAAAGAAACATTCCTGATCAGTCCTTTGATGCAGTGTTGAAGTGAACAAAGAAACATTCTTGATCAATCCTTTGATGCAGTGTTGAAGTGAACAAAGAAACATTCCTGATCAATCCTTTGATGCAGTGTTGAAGTGAACAAAGAAAGATTCCTGATCAGTCCTTTGATGCAGTGTTGAAGTGAACAAAGAAAGATTCCTGATCAGTCCTTTGATGCAGTGTTGAAGTGAACAAAGAAACATTCCTGATCAATCCTTTGATGCAGTGTTGAAGTGAACAAAGAAACATTCCTGATCAATCCTTTGATGCAGTATTGAAGTGAACAAAGAAACAATCCTAATCACTCCTTTGATGCAGTGTTGAAGTGAACAAAGAAACATTCCTGATCATCCTTTGATGCAGTATTGAAGTGAACAAAGAAACATTCCTGATCATCTTGATGCAGTGTTGAAGTGAACAAAGAAACATTCCTGATCAGTCCTTTGATGCAGTATTGAAGTGAACAAAGAAACATTCCTGATCAGTCCTTTGATGCAGTGTTGAAGTGAACAAAGAAATATTCCTGATCAATCCTTTGATGCAGTGTTGAAGTGAACAAAGAAACATTCCTGATCATCCTTTGATTCAGTGTTGAAGTGAACAAAGAAACATTCCTGATCAATCCTTTGATGCAGTGTTGAAGTGAACAAAGAAACATTCCTGATCAGTCCTTTGATGCAGTGTTGAAGTGAACAAAGAAAGATTCCTGATCATCCTTTGATGCAGTGTTGAAGTGAACAAAGAAACATTCCTGATCAGTCCTTTGACGCAAGAGCAAAATTTGGGCATTTGTCATGGATCACATTCTTTCTGTGTTGGAGTTTTGTAAAAACACATTCGATAGCTTTATGTCGTGTTGCTGATACACGTGAACAACCAACAGATGTGTTGACGACATCGCACCTTTGCACAGGTGACTGTCTGGTTATGTGATGTCCAGGATTTGGTTCCTGAGCTAAACTGTACTACTGCCAACACATTGTAGGCTCTGTTGGTATCTGTGTATACAATGCATACATGTATGTTGTAAGTGTAAGTATTTTGATGTGTGTGTGAGACAGTCTGTGTATGAGATGAGTTCAGCTCTCATTGTGTGTGTGTTTGGGGCACAAATGTGACTTTATTGTGTTTTGTGTGCAGAACGGATGAACGTAGTGTATGAGGTCAGAGCATATGTGTCGGGTTGTTGGCATCTGGAAGACACAACCGTCATCTGCGTAAAGGGACGTGTCCTCTTGGGCCCAGGTCAGACTTATTGTGTTGGTGCAGACGATGCACACAGTCACACGTGACACACACTACGCTTGCAACAGCCAAGACACACACACACACACGTCATCCTCCTCCACACACACGTCCATCCATGGACCCAGTCAGCTCAGTCCACGCGCGCACACACACAACACACACATCACAGCACACACCACACACACACACAACACACACACACACACACACACACACACACACACACACATCACACACACACATAAACACACAAACACAAACGCGGCACACACACACACACACACACACACACACACACACACACACACATACAACATACGCACACACACACCACACAACACACACACACACACACACACACACACACACACACACACCAAACACACAACACACAAGACTATGTGATCATCACACAACAACACAATCCAGCACCTCACCACAAACACTACAACACAACCTCAGCACACTTTCAGACTAACAAGCTTAAAACGCCCCCCACACCAATAAAACATACACACACACACATGATACCTGTATCATCATCAGGTAAAAGTTGTACCTGACGCTGTACGCTGTTTGATCGATTGTGCCTCCATTGCATAGACTTTCTATCAAGTTGAAAGCGTCCTCCACGACAATTAATACGTGTATCCCCCTCATCATTAGTCCCATTCTCGGGTAGTGACCAGCGGTTCCTTCTCGACGTTGGCTCCTCCCCTCATTATCATCAGTCCAGTGTCTTCATGGTGTTGACAGCAGATCTTCCCACGATGCCTTGATCCGTGTGCTCCTCACCTCATTATCATTAGTCCAGTGTCTTCATGGTGTTGACAGCAGATCTTCCCACGATGCCCTCCCTCATTATCATTAGTCCAGTGTCTTCATGGTGTTGACAGCAGATCTTCCCACGATGCCTTGTCCGTGTGCCTCATCACCCTTTATCATCAGTCCAGTGTCTTCATGGTGTTGACAGCAGATCTTCCCACGATGCCCTCCCTCATTATCATTAGTCCAGTGTCTTCATGGTGTTGACAGCAGATCTTCCCACGATGCCTTATCCGTGTGCTCCTCCCTCATTATCATCAGTCCAGTGTCTTCATGGTGTTGACAGCGATCTTCCCGATGCCCTCCCTCATTATCATTAGTCCAGTGTCTTCATGGTGTTGACAGCAGATCTTCCCACGATGCCTTGATCCGTGTGCTCCTCCCTCTTATCATCAGTCCAGTGTCTTCATGGTGTTGACAGCAGATCTTCCACATGCCCTCCCTTCATTATCATCGATCCATGTGTCTTCATGGTGTTTGACAGCAGATCTTCCCACATTCCTATCCGTGTGCTCCTCCCTCATTATCATTAGTCCCTGTGTCTATCATGGATGTTCATGGCGAGCGATGCTTTCGTATCTCCGTGTCCCTCTTATCATTCAGTCCATGTGGTCTGTTCTCATGTGTTTGACAGCAGATCTTCCCACGATGCCTCCCTCATTATCATCAGTCCAGTGTCTTTCATGTGTGACGCAGATCTTCCCACATGCCCTCCTCATTATCATTAGTCCATGTCTTCATGGTGTTGACAGCAGATCTTCCATGATCCCTATCTGTGTGCTCCTCATTTATCATTGCTTAATGTCTCCATGACGCAGAAGTACTTCATCCACGCTTCATTATCATTGTCCCAGCCTGGTTATCATTGGCCCATTGTCTCCATGGTGACTGTACTGTACTTCATTATCATTGTGTCCCTGCCTGGTTATCATTGGCCCATTGTCTCCATGGTGACTGTACTGTACTTCATTATCATTGTGTCCCTGCCTGGTTATCATTGGCCCATTGTCTCCATGGTGACTGTACTGTACTTCATTATCATTGTGTCCCTTCCTGGTTATCATTGGTCCATTGTCTCCATGGTGACTGTACTGTACTTCATTATCATTGTGTCCCTCCTGGTTATCATTGGTCCATTGTTTCCATGGTGACTGTACTGTACTTCATTATCATTATGTCCCTGCCTGGTTATCATTGGTCCATTGTCTCCATGGTGACTGTACTGTACATCATTATCATTGTGTCCCTGCCTGGTTATCATTGGTCCATTGTCTCCATGGTGACTGTACTGTACTTCATTATCATTGTGTCCCTGCTGGTTTTCATTGGTCCATTGTCTCCATGGTGACTGTACTGTACTTCATTATCATTGTGTCCCTCCTGGTTATCATTGGTCCATTGTCTCCATGGTGACTGTACTGTACTTCATTATCATTGTGTCCCTTCCTGGTTATCATTGGTCCGTTGTCTCCATGGTGACTGTACTGTACTTCATTATCATTGTGTCCCTGCCTGGTTATCACTGGTCCATTGTCTCCATGGTGACTGAACTGTACTTCATTATCATTGTGTCCCTTCCTGGTTATCATTGGTCCTTGTCTCCATGGTGACTGTACTGTACTTCATTATCATTGTGTCCCTTCCTGGTTATCATTGGTCCGTTGTCTCCATGGTGACTGTACTGTACTTCATTATCATTGTGTCCCTTCCTGGTTATCATTGGTCCGTTGTCTCCATGGTGACTGTACTGTACTTCATTATCATTGTGTCCCTTCCTGGTTATCATTGGTCCGTTGTCTCCATGGTGACTGTACTGTACTTCATTATCATTGTGTCCCTTCCTGGTTATCATTGGTCCGTTGTCTCCATGGTGACTGTACTGTACTTCATTATCATTGTGTCCCTGCCTGACTGTACTGTACTTCATTATCATTGTGTCCCTTCCTGGTTATCATTGGTCCTTGTCTCCATGGTGACTGTACTGTACTTCATTATCATTGTGTCCCTTCCTGGTTATCATTGGTCCGTTGTCTCCATGGTGACTGTACTGTACTTCATTATCATTGTGTCCCTTCCTGGTTATCATTGGTCCGTTGTCTCCATGGTGACTGTACTGTACTTCATTATCATTGTGTCCCTCCTGGTTATCATTGGTCCGTTGTCTCCATGGTGACTGTACTGTACTTCATTATCATTGGTCCCTTCCTGGTTATCATTGGTCCGTTGTCTCCATGGTGACTGTACTGTACTTCCATTATCATTGTTCCCTTCCTGGTTATCATTGGTCCGTTGTCTCCATGGTGACTGTACTGTACTTCATTATCATTGTGTCCCTTCCTGGTTATCATTGGTCCGTTGTCTCCATGGTGACTGTACTGTACTTCTATTATCATTGTGTCCCTTCCTGGTTATCATTGGTCCGTTGTCTCCATGGTGACTGTACTGTACTTCATTATCATTGTGTCCCTGCCTGGTTATCATTGGTCCATTGTCTCCATGGTGACTGTACTGTTCACTTCATTATCATTGTGTCCCTTCCTGGTTATCATTGGTCCGTTGTCTCCATGGTGACTGTATTTGTACTTCATTATCATTGTGTCCCTGCCTGGTTATCATTGGTCCGTTGTCTCCATGGTGACTGTACTTCATTCCATGCTTCATTATCATTGTCCCTGCCTGGTTATCATTGGTCCATTGTCTCCACGGTGTTGACAGCTCAGAGTTCTTCATTAGCGCTAAAACAGACGGCAGGAAGGGATTTCATATCGCTTACCCAGGTAGGCAGCCTGTTGTGTCAATGAGAGTGTGGGTTGTAAAGCTCTGGGAGCTTGGTCTCCAACAGAGGATAGGCACTCTGTTAGTACTCTTAATAAATATGATAATGATCATGATATTTCTTTTTTCACAAGAGTCAAACCACAGATCAAGATAGAGGGGAAATGGTTGATGTAGTAGGGTATTAATGATTATAAAGATAATGACAATATTTCTTTTTTTCATGAGACTCATACCTCAGATTGATACAGAGTAGAAATGGTCAATGCAGTGTGGTCATATCAGGGGCAAAGAACTCTGTTTGCTGCTGTCACTGCTGACAGAGTGCTCTGTCTACACCAGGGCCACTGGCAGTACACAGGCCTTTTTCACCCCAATCATGGGTTGTGGATATGTTTGTGTATGTGAAGATGATTGAAGCGTTTTTTTTCTTTGTGTTCATTTACATATTGTCTCCCTTGTTGACCTTACTGTCTCTATGACAGGCCATGACGATCTACTCCAGTCTCACCAACAAGAACAATCAGCTGTTGGAACTTGACGAATCAGAGCACAGTTCGACCTCCAAAGACACCGGCCCCCCCTCCATGACATTTCCAGAGACGTTGGAAGACATAGAGAAAGGCAGCAGCAGCAGCAGCAGCAACGTGGAGCAGCCAGACCACAAGACGCCTCAATGATGACGGCAGTGACGACAGAGAGGATGGATGAGTGACTCAGTGACCAGCAGGTTTCTGAATGCTGTGGAAGCTGTGCATGGCCCTTGAGGTTCTCACCAGAATTTGCCACAAACAGGATGTCCTTTTTTTGTATGTTTTCCTATGTCAGTGAAAGCATGTTGCTCAGGATTAGTGATGAGGAAACAGAAATAGACTGCGGCTTACCGAAAACAGACAGAAATAGACTGCAGCTTACTGAAAACAGACAGAAATAGACTGCAGCTTAACAAAAACAGACAGAAATAGACTGCAGCCTACTGAAAACAGACAGAAATAGACTGCAGCCTACTGAAAACAGACAGAAACAGACTGCAGCCACGAAAACAGACAGAAATAGACTGCAGCTTACTGAAAACAGACAGAGATAGACTGCGGCTTAACAAAAACAGACAGAATAGACTGCAGCCTACTGAAAACAGAAAACAGACAGATGGACTGCGGCTTAACAAAAACAGACAGAAATAGACTGCAGCCCTACGAAAACAGACAGAAATAGACTGCGCTTTACAAAACAGACAGAATTAGACTGCAGGCTGCTGAAAACAGACAGAAATAGACTGCAGCTACTGAAAACAGACAGAAATAATGCAGCACCGAAACGACAGAAATAGACTGCAGCTCTAAAACAGACAGAAATAGACTGCAGCTTACTAAAAACAGACAGAAATAGACTGCAGCTTACTGAAAACAGACAGAATAGACTGTAGCTACTGAAAAACAGACAGAAATAGACTGCAGCCTACTGAAAACAGACAGAAATAGAACTGCAGCCTACTGAAAACAGACAGAAATAGACTGCAGCTTATTGAAAACAAAGCATTTTCTGTCTGCAGCTTACTGAAAACAAGGCAATATAGAACTAGGCACACAGAGCATTATTTTTGGTTGAAGAGATTCGGGTCACTCCTTCAGCCTGTGGTCATCCCCTGCCCCTGCCCTTACTTGTTCTCTTTCTTTCTCTGCTTTTCTCTGTGCCTGAACTATTCTTACTTCTCCACTTCTGTCGCCATTGCCACTGCTGTGCTAACAGTCGTCTATGGAGAATTGTTTTGGCCAGTGTCAGATGTGTGATTTGTGTTGTCCAGACCAGACCGTGTTAAACATTCCCCTGTCTGTGTCATAGTGTGTGTTCAAGGAGTGCAGAGTGTGCCCTGCTCTGTGTGCTGATTTGTATTTTGCCCTGAGCCGAGGGTCACCGTCACCACCAGTGTGACTACCCTGTTTTCATCCCAACCTGTCCACACCTGCTACAGGTGGACCCGACGACAGAGGAAGCAGTCACAATGCAGCTTCCTGGTAAAAGGGGGACAACTACATCATGGAAACGATCTGTCATATTGGTCTGTGTCGGGTTGGGGCCATGCAAGCGAAGTGGCAGAGTTAAGTGTAAAAGAATGGTACTTATTCTAGGCAACTACTGATAGCAAATGAAACTGTTCTGTTGTGATGGAGGAGAGCGGTTTCAATGGCTGCATCAGTGAAGGATAGATAACTGTGAGTGATTGTGTCATTGAAAGTGCCTGTGGGGTGCATGTTTCAAGGTGTTTGTGTTTGTGGGCAGATTTTGGTTTGACCTATTTCCAGAGTGTATGTGAGTGGTATGTGTGTGTCTGTGTGTGTGTGTGTGTGTGTGTACGGAAAAATAGCTAGTTAGGTTAATAATAGGGTTGAAAGGAGAGGTTGAGAGTTGGACATCGAAAAATTCTGTGAGCATTTTTGACTGAATTGAACCGTGTGTGCACTCAGAACAAATCAGTGCCTGTGTTACCATGACTTTCTTTTAAAAAATAAAAAAAAAGAAGAAAGGTTGCACTACTCTCTGTGATTAGATTTCCTTCAGACACTAAACATTTTTTTAGTACAATCATTTCTGATTAAACACTGGTAACAAGAATTACTGTTTTTGTTATTGTCACTAATTTCTGGATTTTGAAATGCATTATATGTACTTGGCTTAATTATGAAGATTGTGTCCCTGACATATTAGATTTTTATGAACTGTGCCATGAAATGCATTGCTGTACAGCAGATGGGTTAGGCTGAAAGGTGGGGCCCAGTGCCACTTGCTGTGCAGTCACTAGTGGACCACACAGGCCTTTTTTACCCCTACTGCCTCTTACTGTGCAGTCACTAGTGGACCACACAGGCCTTTTTCACCCCTACTGCCTCTTACTGTGCAGTCACTAGTGGACCACACAGGCCTTTTTCACCCCTACTGCCTCTTACTGTGCAGTCACTAGTGGACCACACAGGCCTTTTTCACCCTACTGCCACTTGCTGTGCAGTCACTAGTGGCCCACACAGGCCTTTTTCACCCTGTCGCTGGCAGGATGGAACGGTGGTCTGAATTCAGTGTGTAGTGAATTCAGACCACTGTTTCCATTGTGCTAGCGAGAATACTATGCCATTCACAGTCTACAGGAAAATAACTGCATACAGTTCAATGGTGGAACTAATGAGCTCTGTTGTTTCCATTGAACTCAAGCACGTGTGCCTAAACAAAACTTCTACGTTCTGCCAGTGCTTGATGTATGGCACATACCTTGAGTGAACTGTGTGTCAAACAGCAGCATGGGTTTAAGTAATATTCTCATTTCTCACTTTTGAAGAATTCTGTGTTCTACTTTTAGAATGTTTTTGTAATTACTGAGGAAGAGAGTTGGGCCTGTGCAGATAGCAGTACTTCAGATCGTCTGGATCTTCAGGGTGATAAGTGTGGGGGAAAATCTGGCCTGTGTGGACACTACTTCACGTTCTCATAATCTTCTTGGCAATTACTGTGCAAGAAAACCCGGCCTGTGTAGAGAACAGTATTTCAGACTATCAGGATCTTCTTGGCAATTACTGTGCAAGAAAACCCGGCCTGTGTAGAGAACAGTATTCAGACTATCAGGATCTTCTTGGGCAATTATGTGCAAAAACCCGCCTGTGTAGAGAACATATTCAGACTGTCAGAATCTTCGTGGTAACGTGCAAGAAAACCCGGCCTGTGTAGAGAACACTGTTTCAGAATCTTCGTCGCAATTACAGTGCAAGAAAACCCGGCCTGTGTAGAGAACAGTGTTTCAGATGTCATTACCTCCTGGTAACTGTGCAAGAAAACCCGGCCTGTGTAGAGAACAGTATTTCAGACGATCAGGATCTTCGTGGCAGTTTCAGTGGAAGAAAACCCGGGCAAACAGAACATCAGACTCAGGATTTCCATGGTAATAACTGCGGAAGAAAACCTGGCTGTATGAGGAGTACATCAAACTCTGTAGACCCTCAGCCCTAACACCACAACCTGTTGAGATGACTGACCTGATAACAGGTGATAACCTCAGAAGGAGAGGAAGGGATACAATGAGTTCATTTTGCCTTTGTTCTTTCACCGTTTGCCGGGATCTTTGTCAGGTGTCTGCAGACAGCAGCTTGTGTGTCTGTACTTCTATGAAATGTCAAACAAAATGGGGAAAATCATGCTCCTAATTTTGCCTTTCATTTTTAACATTTGCTAAGATCTTTTGTCAGGTGTATCATCGAAGGAGAGGGAAGGATGAGATTGGTTGATTTTGTCAGTACTTCTATTGAATTTCAAAATAAATAGTGAAAACCATGGCCCTGATTTTTCTCGTTAACCAGAAAATGTTCTGCAGAAGAAAAGGGCACTGTGTAACATAATAATTCTTGTCAAGGGTTATCTGGTACCCAGTTACACATTACTCAGTATGTGGTGACGATGTGGTGACCAATGCGTCCAGTTACGCGTTACTTAGTATGTGATGACCAAAGTCCAGTTAGGTATTGCTGTGTAAGTGTTGACAGTGTGTTAATATGTGTATCCTGTCACTTATTGCTGTAAATGTGGTGATAAATGTGTTGATCTTGTCATTATCATGCGGTATTGAAAAAAATAATCATGCAACTGGAGTTTGTCTTCCTTTGAGCCAAAATGTCTCTGCAGTGGGGTGAATAGTGTGAAAGACAAGTGTTGTATGTATGTGTGTGTGTGTGTGTGTGTGTGTGTGTGTGGTGTTGAACAGTTTAGTAGTGGGGAAATCAAGTGCAGGCTAACAATTCCTCCATCATTACATTAATGACTTGGCAAGGGTTTTTGTTTTTTAATGGGGGTGGGGATGGGGGGCAGAAGGAATGGGGCAAGAAATAAAACTAAGAATGAAAAGTCAGGGAATATACAGATGTAAAATCCTTCACTAGCGGCCTATGGAGCCATCATAACCCATCTTGAAGACAGAACCATTCATATTGCCTGCTCCAAGGCCTTTCGTCCACTGGATCAGACATGTCAGGGAGACACAGCTGATTGTGTCTGGCTCCCATGCATGAAATGAAGATGTAGACGTGGTCTATGATACTGTGGTGCTCACACCACCTAGGGTTCAAAACTAGAATCTAACAGCACCTCAAAGCAGCCAGTGAAGGGTAGAAAAGTAAAACAAAAAGGTGTGGTAAGGAAATAAGTTGCCGAAAAACTAAATAATTATGTAAACAGTATAAAATGTGTGTGTGTGTTTGAGTGCATGCGTGCAAGTGTATGCGTGTGTGTGAATGTATGTGTGTGTGAGTGTAACTAACAATAGATGAATCCAAGCAGCAGTGTCTTGGCCAGTATCTGTGTTGACACACAACCAATCGAAGTGGAATCCCATTCGTCTAAATGAATCAAACTGCCCAGTCACAGCCTTGAAGACTTTGCGCCTTGCCTCATACTGGAGTCACAGCAGTTTTGTTTAATTTACTTCACTCTATGGGCCATGAGCAACAAACGATGGATTTCATGAGTCTGCAAATTCAGCATTTTTTTGTTTGTTAATTGTCTTGATCAGGTGTGAAGCCTGTCACTGTTTGGTGTTTTTTTTTTTGAGTGGTCTTCTTTTGAAGATTGCAGGTTCAATAATGTGTATGTAATATAGGGATAAAGACGTCTGGTAATAGGATTCGTTTCACCAACACATACGGGTCAGACGTGTAGTAATTTCATCTCCATTGATTAAACAAATGATAACTTGTGAAAAAAAATATTCCTTGTAGACCAGTCTGCTGATCTGTTTTAAAGAAATTGAAACTAAAATGTGTTCCTCAGTGGTTTTAACAATACCTGGTATAACAGTCACATGTAACCCTATAACCATACAGACATTTGTTGGTTGTGTTTAGATCGCATAATTTTTTCACTTTAGGATGTTGAAGTGTGATGCAAGAATGAAAGCATTTACATCTGACGTAAAACACATCTTCTGCCACGTTTGGTGGTGATGTGTTTCCATCATTATTTTCTCTTTTTTTTTTTAAAAATCCAGAATGCACAAACTCATATGTTTCATATTACGTAACTCAAACCAATCTGATTTTCAATGTTCATAGACAAGGAAAGGACAGTAAGACTGGTCCGTCTCTCTGCCTGTTTTACCTGGTAAGGAAAGGTGTGGGTGTACACTGGCTAGCGGGTGGATGCCCGTACAAACACTGCATTCAAGTTCTGTTATGACTGGTTGGTTCCACCGACTTGGTTTGTTCCATGTACAGTACAGGGTTGCCTGGATGTCAGCTCTTGTGTCTCTCAGAGTGCTCTAAAACAACAACAATATACAGCTGTCTTGATGTTTTGCGCTGTTGAACTGAAGAACCACATTAAACTGCAACTGAACATGGAGGGAAAAAAACCCAGATAAATGTGTTCGTCTCTCTCACTCTTTCGTCTATGTGTGTGTATGTGCATGTGTGTGTGTGTCTGTTGTTGCTGTTGTTTTCTAGCCAGCTGATCTTCCAAGCCCCCCATTCCACCCTTCCCTTGCACCCCTCAATTTTCCCCCTCTTCAACTGGCCGAATTCCCACACAGACACCCCCACACAGCCACATCTATGTGCTTCACAGTACAGCCTCAACGCCAGCAATCCACAAGGAGCAACCAGTGATGAGGCAGCCCACAAGGGGCATCACTGTGGCAGTGGTCAGTGGCGCTGGTTCTGCAACATTCACACAGGACGCCACGTGACCTACACAGCCCCAAACTGATGTTTGATTGCTGTTCTGCAGTGCCAGCATGAGTGAGCAGACCCCACTGTGGGGCACTGTCACGTCCATCCACTGATGCCACGTCCATCCACTGACTGTCGGATCTCATGAGTGAGCAGACCCCACTGTGGGGCACTGCCACGTCCATCCACTGATGCCACGTCCATCCACTGACTGTCGGATCTCATGAGTGAGCAGACCCCACTGTGGGCACTGCCACGTCCATCCACTGATGCCACGTCCATCCACTGACTGTCGGATCTCATGAGTGAGCAGACCCCACTGTGGGGCACTGCCACGTCCATCCACTGACTGTCGGATCTCATGAGTGGCCAGACCCCACTGTGGGGCACTGCCACGTCCATCCACTGACTGTCGGATCTCATGAGTGAGCAGACCCCACTGTGGGGCACTGCCACGTCCATCCACTGACTGTCAGATCTCATGAGTGGCCAGACCCCACTGTGGGGCACTGCCACGTCCATCCACTGACTGTCAGATCTCGTGTAACGTTGACGCACAACTAAACAGACAGAGAGAAAAGAGTTCCCCCTTTTAGTTAACAAAAGTAATGTTGCTCTATTCACATGAAATAGTTTAACATGATTTCACACACACACACACACACACACACACACACACACACACACACACACACGCGTTTCCAATATGAGATATTAACCAGGATGTCCTTGTGGACTCGTATGTACTTTTTCTATACAAAATAACCTCAAACAGTGCAATCAAAAGTCTTTTGCAAACACGATGCCTGCATTCTCACAGATCTGTAATGCTGGTTTCATTCCTGGTCTTGGCATCAACAAGGCCACAATAATCTTTACTATCTCTGCAATCTCATGTCGAATTGTAAAATATATTCTATGCCTGTGCCCCTCTCAATTTAAACAACAACAAAAAAGAGAAATAATAAACCATTCTGAATAGGCTAACTGGGGAGAAATTCTGTAAAAGAAAACATGAATTAATCTTGTTTTAATTTACTTAGAAAACATCTTTACTCGCAGGATCATTAAGCTTCGTTTTTCCTTTTATCATTTCTTTTCACAGTATCGTAGCTAGAGGTTTGCTATGCCTATCACAGACCAACCGTGGCCTTGACTTCACATTAAACAATGACACTCATGAGTCATTACAAAAACTACGAGGCGTGTGCCCTCAAGACACCTCCACATGCGACGCCACCAACCAATCTGTCCTCTCAGACAACTGACCAGGTGATAAGCCAATCTGTCGCCTTGTGTTTATTGTTCGCTTCGGTCATGACGTTCGCTATATGCAAAGTGCACAATTTCTGTGACAAGATGGGCCAAAAACACAAGAGGGTAAACAAGACTTGGAAAATCCATTTGTTTCCAGTTGCTTCCGTG
>CM031603.1:950088-953208 GCA_018398815.1 Conus ventricosus | reverse complement strand
GATCCCAGTCTTCCCAACTGAGTCCGTAGCAAGCTCAACTCTGGGTAGGAGCCGATCGGGGCAGAAAAACCCACATGATTCTGATGGGATTCGAACCCACGACCTCCCAGCCGGGAGTCCGTGACGCTAACCACTTCGCCACGGCGGCTGGTCAAAATGAACACTTTATCACTGTGTGTGACAATGGGGTCCACCTCTACCAAACTGCCATCGCTCCAGAACTTTGAAGACATTGTCGAGAAAGGCAAGAAGGCAAAACCAACGCAGAAATTCAGGTGCAGACAGAAAACCTGGCACAAATGAAGATATTATTCTATACACTGACGGTTCTGTCATCAAGGGCAAGTCAGACCTAAAATGTCCTAACTATCCAGGAAGACAATGGTGCACACAATTCAATAACTTCCAAGTCCAACAATGGAGGGAGAAGCAGTGAAACAAGCACTCCACTTGCTCTGATCCACAGACCAGTTTCAAACTCAATAAGCTATGATATTGACAACGACCGTTTCACTGAACATTTTAGATCCATGAAACTTCAGTACAAGAATCCTATCGGAGTGCATTTTAACAGCCCCATGCACACATACTCTCCGCCAAAGCTACTGCTGTCTGGCAGAATAAAGCCAGCATGACCTATCGAAAATTCATGGAATCCTGGCAGATCAAACGACTTGGTACCACAACACCAACTGGACTTAACATCAAGGAATAATTACTTTCCTCCTCCTCCTTCTCTCTCTCTCTCTTTCTCTTTTCCCCCATGTTCCCTCCTCCTTATCCTCTCTCTCTCTCTCTCTCTCTCTCTTCTCTCTCTCTCTCTCTCTCTCTCTCTCTCTCTTTCCTCCATGTTCCCTCCTCCTTCTCTCTCTCTCTCTTTTTCCCCATGTTCCCTCCTCCTGCTCTCTCTCCCCCTCTTTCCTCTCTCTCTCTCTCTCTCTCTCTTCTCTCTCTCTCTCTCTCTCTCTCTCTCTCTCTTCCCCATGTTCCCTCTCCTTCTCTCTCTCTTTTTCTCTCTCTCTTTTCCCATGTTTCTCTCTCTCTCTCTCTCTCTCTCTCTCTCTCTCTCTCTCTCTCTCCTCTCTCTCTCTCTCTCTTCAACTTCACTTTGCTTTTCCTTTCTCCTAACACATCTGATTTCTACTCGGCCCTGCAGCCATTTGCTTGAGTTTGCTATCACCATGATTTCTGTTCACCTTTCCATCTTTTAAATTGTTCTGTTCTCATAGTTCTTTACCATTGAAAAAGGGTTTAAGGCCCGAAACGTTTGTTCATCTTTTCCTTGGATTACCTTTTCCACCCTGTTTTTTCTTTTTGTTTCATTGTGTAATCCTGTGGTCAAAGTTACCTTGTTATGATGTTGACTGACTCCATTGACCTACTTCAAAGAGTGGAGAGATGTTATGATGTTGACTGACTCCATTGACCTACTTCAAAGAGTGGAGCGTTGTTATGATGTTGACTGACTCCATTGACCTACTTCAAAGAGTGGAGAGATGTTATGATGTTGACTGACTCCATTGACCTACTTCAAAGAACTGGAGCGTTGTTATGATGTTGACTGACTCCACTGACCTACTTCAAAGAGTGGAGAGATGTTATGATGTTGACTGACTCCATTGACCTACTTCAAAGAGTGGAGAGTTGTTATGATGTTGACTGACTCCATTGACCTACTTCAAAGAGTGGAGAGTTGTTATGATGTTGACTGACTCCATTGACCTGCTTCAAAGAGTGGAGAGTGGAGTGGGAAGCCCATGTTGGCGTGAACTAATGCACAACCTTCCATTGGAGACACCCATATGGACGTACTGCACTGGACATGCTGGAGTTAAAGGAAACGAAAGAGCAGACACAGTGGCAGGCAAGGCAACGTGAAGACTTGGGCGATACTATGTGTTAAGAAATCTGAAGAATCACCTGTACAAAGAAGAGCAAAGCCACTAGACCACAGGCCATCTTTCAGATCTGAACATCAAGAGAGGAAGTGGCCGCACATCCAGACTTACGGGAAGATCAAGAAACATCACCAGCCAAACAATCGTTGGAGTTATATCAAGAAACATCACCAACCAAACAATCGTTGGAGTGATATGAAGAAACATCACCAACCAAACAATCGTTGGAGTTATATGAAGAAACATCACCAACCAAACAATCGTTGGAGTTATATGAAGGCCATCTGCGAAGACTCCTAAAGATTGGGGCAAACTCACACTGGGCCTTTCCAGTAACAGACACAAACGATCAAGCACATCTTTAAACAAATTAAGTACTCTCTCCACCAAACATGTACAAACGAATCACAAGACAAAACACGACGCGTTTCGACCTCTCAGGTCTTTATCAGGCAAGACAAACAACACTACACACACGATGGGCGTAGGGTTTTCATTCAATCTCCCATCTTGCGCCGAATTCAATGCGAGAAGTAAGTGCTCGTTCTTCATCTTCGTTTTCCTGAGTATTGTTTATCTTGCCTGAAGAAGATCTACGAAGTCGAAACGCGTCGTGTTTTGTCTTGCAATTCGTTTGTTCATGTTTGGCGGATACAGTTCTTAATTTTGTAAAAGGTTGTTTCGACATCCGCCTGCAGTCGCCTCACTTTGCAACGAAGGTCAAACACAGGTCAACTGAGATCAGACCGAGTCTCTCAGGAACCCACAACGAAGGTCAAACACAAGTCAACTGAGATCAGACCGAGTCTCCCAGGAACCCACAACGAAGGTCAAACACAAGTCAACTGAGATCAGACCGAGTCTCTCAGGAACCCACAACGAAGGTCAAACACAAGTCAACTGAGATCAGACCGAGTCTCTCAGGAACCCACAACGAAGGTCAAACACAAGTCAACTGAGATCAGACCGAGTCTCTCAGGAACCCACAACGAAGGTCAAACACAAGTCAACTGAGATCAGACCGAGTCTCTCAGGAACCCACAACGAAGGTCAAACACAAGTCAACTGAGATCAGACCGAGTCTCTCAGGAACCCACAAACGAAGGTCAAACACAAGTCAACTGAGATCAGACCGAGTCTCTCAGGAACCCACAACGAAGGTCAAACACAAGTCAACTGAGATCAGACCGAGTCTCTCAGGAATCCACAACGAAGGTCAAAC
>CM031603.1:935088-947588 GCA_018398815.1 Conus ventricosus | reverse complement strand
ATAATGTAGACAAACGAATTACAAGATAAAACACGACACGTTTCGACCTCTTAGGTCTTTTTCAGGCAAGATACACAACACCCAGGACAACGAAAATGAACGAGAAATCACTTATCTTCTTCTTCTTCTTCTTCTTCTTCTTCTTCTTCTTCTTCTTCTTCGTGATTGCTCATTCAGTTTCGTTGTCCTGAGTGTTGCGTATCGTGCCTGCAGAAGACCTACGATTTCCAAACGCGTCGTGTTTTGTCTTGTGATTCGTTTGTCTACATTAATCGGCGGAGTCCTTAAAATTATTTTACAATTCGCGCTGTCGATGTCAACCACTCGTTTTGAGTCTTTTGGCTCCATGTGTATGGCTACACGGTGCATGAAGACACGACTTACCTGGCGAACCTTTCCAATACACTCATGAATCACCGCATGCCTCGTCGCTCCCTCCCTCCCACACAGACGACCTGTCCAACTTCTGTCTACACACTGACACACACCAAAGGACCGTTACCTGGGGGGATGTAGAAAATGAAATACAAGCCGGCCATGATGAAGATCATCTTCATGTAGCGGGCCCTGGGCACCTGACTGGGTCCTCCCTGGGTCTTGGCGATGTTCCTGATGTGGGACTGGGCCACCAGGAAGATCTTGTGTGTAGAACGACACGGCAGACACGATGGGCACAAACAGCAGCACCAGGAAAGGGATACGGAAGATGGCCTCCACGATCTGCAACATAACAGAGCACAGTGTGCTGGACATGCTACCCGTCTGAAAGAGAACAGACAACATGGAGAAGACTGCTTCAATGTGATGGACATGAGATCAGTCTGAAAGAGAACAGACAACATGGAGAAGACTGCTTCAATGTGATGGACATGAGATCAGTCTGAAAGAGAACAGACAACATGGAGAAGACTGTTTCAATGTGATGGACATGAGATCAGTCTGAAAGAGAACAGACAACATGGAGAAGACTGTTTCACCGTGCTGGACATGAGGACAGTCTGAAAGAGAACAGACAACATGGAGAAGACTGTTTCACCGTGCTGGACATGAGATCAGTCTGAAAGAGAACAGACAACTTGGGGAAGACTGTTTCACTGTGCTGGACATGGCATCAATCTGAAAGAGAACAGACAACATGGAGAAGACTGGTTCACTGTGATGGACATGAGGACAGTCTGAAAGAGAACGGACAACATGGAGAAGACTATTTCACTGTGATGGACATGAGGACAGTCTGAAAGAGAACAGACAACATGGAGAAGACTGTTTCACCGTGCTGGACATGGCATCAATCTGAAAGAGAACGGACAACATGGAGAAGACTGTTTCACTGTGATGGACATGAGGACAGTCTGAAAGAGAACAGACAACATGGAGAAGACTGTTTCACTGCGCTGGACATGGCATCAATCTGAAAGAGAACGGACAACATGGAGAAGACTGTTTCACTGTGATGGACATGAGGACAGTCTGAAAGAGAACAGACACCATGGAGAAGACTGTTTCACCGTGCTGGACATGGCATCAATCTGAAAGAGAACAGAGAACATGAGCAAGACTGTTTCACTGTGACATTTGCAATGGGATAAGAGACGATAGTGGGGACGGAGATGACGGGAAGGGGGGGGAGGGGGGGGGGGGGAGGGGGGCAGGTAGGAGGTGGGGGGCTGCTCACTGACAGAGAAGTGGGAAATAATGACTGGAAGAAAAATCTGTCAGCTACAGTCAACTAACTTGATTTTCTGAGCTGAGAGAGAGAGAGAGAGAGAGAGAGAGAGAGAAGAGAGAGAGAGAGAGAGAGAGAGAGAGAGAGAGAGAGAGAGAGCGGAAAGGCAAAAGTGCTGCAAATTTTGTGTAGTATAGGCGCAAGTAGAGGAACAAAAACATAATTCATTCCTAGGAAAGATTGAAATATTGATTTTAAATATTTTTTCGTACGTTACAAATGTAGTCTTCATGGCGGTTGACCAGAAAATTGTGCTGAAAAAGACCAGTACAGTTTCAGTGTTGTTTCTGAAGTAGGATTCAGCTTTCAAACTGTACTGTAAGAGAATAGCTGAAGCTGACTGCAAAGCTGCAACTTTGGAACTGTTGAAACAAACAAGTGTAATACGATCTGTGCCATCGTCCACACCCATAGATAGACTCATATTGGTTAGAATCAGAAAGGGTACCTTGGTGAAGCAACGAACGTATCTGACTCACTTTTGTGTACTGTGTGATTCATCTTCCTTGGCAAAAAGGACTGCTAGAGTATCCATGAAAGGCTTTTAAAGGGGGCATTTGATATATCCATTTCGGTCTGCTGAACCTCTGTGGTTCATGACTGCTGTCAAGTAGACCTCCACTGCCAGCACTAACGGCAATGGAGAACTGGCACAGCCCGCTGCTATGGTGACTTCCTGATGGATGCATGGAGAAATGGCACAGCCCGCTGCTATGCTGACTTCCTGATGGATGTATGGAGAAATGGCACAGCCCGCTGCTATGGTGACTTCCTGATGGATGCATGGAGAAATGGCACAGCCCGCTGCTATGGTGACTTCCTGATGGATGCACAGAGAACTGGCATAGCCCGCTGCTATGGTGACTTCCTGATGGATGCATGGAGAAATGGCACAGCCCGCTGCTATGGTGACTTCCTGATGGATGCATGGAGAAATGGCACAGCCCGCTGCTATGGTGACTTCCTGATGGATGCACAGAGAACTGGCACAGCCCGCTGCTATGGTGACTTCCTGATGGATGCATGGAGAAATGGCACAGCCCGCTGCTATGGTGACTTCCTGATGGATGCATGGAGAAATGGCACAGCCCGCTGCTATGGTGACTTCCTGATGGATGCATGGAGAACTGGCACAGCCCGCTGTTATGGTGACTTCCTGATGGATGCTTCTGGTGCCTGCTCCTTTGTGAAGAAGCTCACTGAGAAGCCATGGAGCTACTTCTTCAGTTCAGATGTTGCCTGGACCTTTCTGCGTCTTGATGGCCAGTTGAATCATCTTGCGTAGAACTGATCCACATGTATTGACCAGATCCAGCCAGACCACGCCGAGGTCCCGTTTCTCTGCCTCAGCTCGTTGTAGGACTTTGAAAAAGACATCGGCATGTGCTACACCACCAGACACTCCCAGGATGCCTCCTTTCTGGACTGACATCCCCAGGTACATGCTGTCGTCATGTATGGAGTCAGCCTCGTTGCCACAACAGAAATGGACATTCTCCCTTCAATTTTGTATTGAACACCAACACACTAAACGTCCGCCATAGAATATTCTGTAGTAAAAGAGCATACAGACTTGCATGTTGTGCGAAAGTTGTGGACACTTGTTGGAGGGAGAAAGAAAAGGGTGAGAAAAAAAGAGGAGGATGGAGGTCGGACCTTAAAAAAATGGTGTACACATAGGTTGGAGGGAAAAACAGAGATTCTCCCTTCAACGTTCAGAAGTGATGTAGACTGGTACTGGTTAGCGTCTGTCCAAGTTTGCTCTGTAGATGCACAGACCACCAGCTGGCCTCCACTGCTCACTGGTCTTCAGTTCCTCCATGCTGATTCCGCCACTCTGTGGAGCCATTCAAGGGCATAGGACATTTCTTGCACAGCGGGAAGGGTATTCTATCAGGGCCTCCATCCTCGTCAAGGGCATGGGACATTTCTTACACAGCAAGAAGGGTAATCTATCAGGGCCTCCATCCTCGTCAAGGGCATAGGGCATTTCTTACACAGCAAGAAGGGTAATCTATCAGGGCCTCCATCCTCGTCAAGGGCATAGGGCATTTCTTACACAGCAAGAAGGGTAATCTATCAGGGCCTCCATCCTCGTCAAGGGCATGGGGCATTTCTTACACAGCAAGAAGGGTAATCTATCAGGGCCTCCATCCTCGTCAAGGGCATAGGACATTTCTTACACAGCAGGAAGGGTAATCTATCAGGGCCTCCATCCTCGTCAAGGGCATGGGACATTTCTTACACAGCAGGAAGGGTATTCTATCAGGTTCAAGCTGAATTTTGGCCACAGCTGTCTTCACCACTTTCTTTACCTCAGCCGGTGTGCCCTGCAGACCATACCAAGCCCCGGGTCTCAAGTAGAAATTCACTCTGAGGATCACAATTTCTTTTCTTGAGATGCTGCCCGAGAGTTGATTTTTTTGCCGTTGTGAGTGTCCATAAGTTTGGCTGCTCGAACAGTTTCCTGGTGGACTGGAGGGGGACTCTAAAAAAGCAGTCTTGGGTTCTTCATTTTGCTCTTTCCCCTTCCATACTCTTTTGCTTCATCTACTTCCAGACTCTATTTTGCTGAAGGCGCTTTGTTGTGCTTTTGGTCTTCCCAGAACTTCTCTGGCCCTTTCTTCTCAGCCTCTGAGGTCGCCTTCATCTGGTCCTTCACACTGTTTTGAAGAAACGTCATCACAAAAAGTCTCTGGGTAGATGACACATCAAACACCTGTAGTTGTGGGCAATAGGATTCACGACCTCCTGACTGTGGTGGTCGGTTAACTTCTGATTTGGGGTTCAGGCTAGGTCTGCTATGGATTAATGACTAGCTGTTTTTGTAAGAAGTTCGCACAGTAACGAAGGGTTTAAGCATATTACTACTATGTCAGGAGCTCGGTGCCGGCATAAGTTGGCCCTGTCCAGGTATGTTCTCGCCAGGAATTGTCTTCTCCAGATTTTGTGCCTCAATAAAAGTAGGCTGTCTATATGTTTTACACTTGTTTTTAAGTCAACACGCCCTTATCATATGGATAATATCACTTTTGGTACCTGTATCCTGTGCCTGTATGACTGGCTGAACAAGAGAAGATGGAGAGGTGGATGGCTGAACAAGAGAAGATGGAGAGGTGGATGGCTGAACAAGAGAAGATGGATGGGGGTGGGTGTCTGTGCAAAGTAAGAATGGAATGACTCGTCCTTTCCTTGACAATTTCCGCTTCATACTCATATGATACGTCTTTGTTCCGCCTCATAGGATACGTCTTTGTTTGGTTTGAAGAGATGAGAGGATAGGATACGTCTTTGTTTGGTTTGAAGAGATGGGAGGATAGGATACGTCTTTGTTTGGTTTGAAGAGATGGAATGGGAGGTCTGGTGCACATGTAGACTGGAAAATAAAGAAGTAACTTTTGAAAGGATCAGCTGATCCAGACCCCCCCCCCCCCCCCCCCACACACACACACACACCACCGGATTCTGAAAATCTCAGAAAAGAGTAAAATGACCTTCGAAAGGACAAACACATACAAAAAATACCTAAGTAAGTTTTTCAAGGACATTAGACACCCAGAAAATTATGAACTAAATTTCTAAAGGACAGAGAGACCCAGAAAATTATAAACTAAGTTTATAAGGACTGCAAGATTCAGAAACTTTTAAGCTGGCTTGTTAAAGCTCTGATAGACATGGGCAATTGATCGACATAGGCAACTGATAAAAATGGGCAATTTACATTGGCAATTGATAGACATGGGCAATTCAAACTGACTTTCCAAAGATCGGGCAGACCCAGAACATTGTGCACTGTCACGAGGCCCATGACGATTGGCCCATCTTGGCTGGTAGAATTATTCATTTATTTATTGTCGTTGTTGTTGTCGTGTATCAGTCCCTTAATGTGGCTTGTGGTGTGTTTGCACCTTAATGTCGTTCAGCTCAGGTTAGGTTTACTTTCTCTCTCTCTCTCTCTAATTTCACTGTCCGTGCAATTCATCCTGCAGGTTCACGGGTGGCTGGTACCTTTCTCTTGAACTGGCTGTCTCTATCGGCCTCTCACCTGTCTTTTTACCTGCCGCACGTGCAGCATTCCTCTTGGCTTGAGGTATTCTCACTCTGTGACGTAGGGTGGCATGTTGGCTGCCATCGGTTAGGCAGGTTTTCTCTTCACTCGAGCGGAAGATGTCCCTGGGAGCGCCCGCTCCGGTTTTGGTTCTCTACCACATCGCCGAAGGTACGGTCGGTACCTTCATTCCTGCAGTCGGCCTGTAGGGGAGGGACGTCACGTCATCTTTTCCGCATCTGCTCTGCTGGTCCTCTCGACTGGACAGAGGGCAGAGAGTCACTTGACCCGCCACTTTTGGGTCACCCACGGGTAGCTGGTAAGCATCAGTTTCGTGGGTTTTTTTTTGTTGTTGTTGTTAGCCGGCTAATTCTTCTCTTTTGCACACTTTCCTTTTGATTTCAAAATTATAAAAGAAATATTGTTGAGACCACTTTTCTCTGGTTAATTCAACTTTTAACCTCGCCATTCAAAATTATATCCAAAATTCTTTCTCTTTTCAATGCATCTGTGATGCGGTAGTCGGTGGGGATGGGGAAGAACCTGGTGATTTAGGGTTGGGACTTGCTTGGTCTCGCTCGTCCTCCCCTGTCACAATCGCCGGTCTCTTATTCTTCGGCCACCGTCTGTGTTTGCAAGGGGAACGAGTGTTTTGTGTTTGCGAGCGTGCGTACGCGTGATTAGTCATTTGGATGCGTGGTTGGAGAATTGTTATTTTTGAAATGTTACTATAAAATGTGGGGATAATCGTGCCATTGAATTATGATTATTTGCAATTGTGGTGGCAGTTATAAAGCAATGGTTGCTGTATTAGTTCAGTTCCTAAGAAAGGAAAATGTTGAACGTGAGTGAGGGAAGGATGAAGGTATAAATTGCTATTCGTTTGTTTAGCCTGTTAATGTAATCTCTTACCTGCTTCGTGTGAGGAGACCTTTAGCGAACATTCCTCATTTGGTTTGTTTACTGTGTTATGCTCAGGTCTGTGTTGAGCTGGTGTTACTAATGTATTCAGCAAACACCTCCCTCGCCCACCATGCGAGTGGCTGTTAGGATTAAGCAGCAAATTTCAGACCGTACTGACTGCGGGGTTCTAGTACCCTTCTTTCCTTCCAGTTCCTTCCGTTTTCTCTCCTCCCGGGGGCTTCACCCGAAGCTTGCGCCGTTGGGGCCGTGCAGTGTGAGGAGCACGTGGACCTTGCTGGATGGTCCTAACCCCTGTCCGGGACCTTCAGCGACAACGCCTCGTCCCACGGGATGCATTCTCCACTGTCCTCGGACTTCCTACAGCTCATGTGACCAGTGTGGTTAGCTCTGTGTCGTGCAATTGGGGGGGGGGTGTCAAGGGTGTCAGCATTGAAAGACTCTGTTCAAGAACAGACCCGGTTTTGGACACCTGATTTGACACGGTACTCTCACAGGACTTTGGAGAGACAGGGGTGAGGGGGAACCTCATGAAGCACAAAAAGGAACGTGTGTTGGAAATGCATATTTGTGATTATGGTTATGTTGTGTGTGTTGGAATGCTTATTTGTGACTATGTATGTTGTGTGTGTTGAAATGCTTGATTGTGACTAGGTGTATGTTGCGTGTGTATGAAATGCTTGATTGCGACTATGTGTATGTTGTGTGTGTATGAAATGCTTATTTGTGATTGTGTGTGTTGGTGTGAATAAATGGTGTATTGTATTGTAATCTTTCTTGTGTGTTCTCTTGCGGAGCGTGTGAGGTCAGTCACTCCCTTCACTCCCTTCTAGACCGATCCTGTCAGGGCAGACCTCCAGGGGTCGGTCGTGACATGCACTTACTTCTCAAAGGTTTGTTAGACCCACAGTATTGCGTACTGACTTCTTAAAGGTTTGTTAGACCCACAGTATTGCGTACTGACTTCTCAAAGGTTTGTTAGACCCACAGTATTGCGTACTGACTTCTCAAAGGTTTGTTAGACCTGGAACATTGCGTGCTGACTTCTTAAAGGTTTGTTAGACCCACAGTATTGCGTACTGACTTATTAAAGGTTTGTTAGACCCACAGTATTGCGTACTGACTTCTTAAAGGTTTGTTAGACCTGGAACATTGCGTACTGACTTCTTAAAGGTTTGTTAGACCTGGAACATTGCGTGCTGACTTCTCAAAGGTTTGTTAGACCACAACATTGTGTACTGACTTCTTAAAGGTTTGTTAGACCCACAACATTGCGTACTGACTTCTCAAAGGTTTGTTAGACCCACAGTATTGCGTACTGACTTCTCAAAGGTTTGTTAGACCTGGAACATTGCGTGCTGACTTCTTAAAGGTTTGTTAGACCCACAGTATTGCGTACTTACTTATTAAAGGTTTGTTAGACCCACAGTATTGCGTACTGACTTATTAAAGGTTGTTAGACCCACAGTATTGCGTACTGACTTCTTAAAGGTTTGTTAGACCTGGAACATTGCGTACTGACTTCTTAAAGGTTTGTTAGACCTGGAACATTGCGTGCTGACTTCTCAAAGGTTTGTTAGACCCACAACATTGTGTACTGACTTCTTAAAGGTTTGTTAGACCTGAAACTTGCGTACTGACTTCTTAAAGGTTTGTTAGACCTGGAACATTGCGTGCTGACTTCTTAAAGGTTTGTTAGACCTGGAACATTGCGTGCTGACTTCTTAAAGGTTGTTAGACTGAACATGCGCTGACTTCTAAAGGTTGTCAGACTGGAACATTGCGTGCTGACTTCTTAAAGGTTTGTTAGACCTGGAACATTGCGTGCTGACTTCTTAAAGGTTTGTTAGACCTGGAACATTGGAACATTGCGTACTGACTTCTTAAAGGTTTGTTAGACCTGGAACATTGCGTGCTGACTTCTTAAAGGTTTGTTAGACCTGGAACATTGCGTACTGACTTCTAAAAGGTTTGTTAGACCTGGAACATTGCGTGCTGACTTCTTAAAGGTTTGTTAGACCTGGAACATTGCGTGCTGACTTCTTAAAGGTTTGTTAGACCTGGAACATTGCGTGCTGACTTCTTAAAGGTTTGTTAGACCTGGAACATTGCGTGCTGGCTTCTTAGAAGGTTTGTCAGACCCACAACATTGTGTACTGACTTCTTAAAGGTTTGTCAGACCCACAACATTGTGTACTGACTTCTTAAAGGTTTGTTAGACCCACAACATTGCGTACTGACTTCTTAAAGGTTTGTCAGGCTTGGACTATTGTGAACTGACTTTTTAAAGTTTAACAGAATAGAAAGTTATGGTCGCACTAGTCGAACAAACGACAGATCAGAAATTAATACATTGAATTCAAAAGACTTCTGCAGATCCAGAAAAGATGGAACGACTTCTGTAACACTATACCAATACCTGAGACAATAATACAAAATAACAACAGTACCAATAATATAAACAGGGCTCTCTAGATTAGGAAAAAAATGATTATTAGACTGACAGTGCTGCTTTGATGAAAGTGATAATTACAATAAAGTTCACAACAACGACGACTTCAACAAGGACAAAAGATAACTACTGTCTGACCTGCAAATAATTACAGAGTTGCCAGTCTTTGTCTTCAATGTCGTCTCTGAGGCCAAGCCCCATCAGAGGCATGAAGCCGACGAGGAAAGAGAACAGGTAGACGCTGGAACTGATCAGCAAGGGGTAGATGTCCACGCTGCACACCCGCTGGTACAGGAACGGGTAGACGATCTTGAAGTACCGGTCTGACGTCATCAGGGTGACGAAGAGAGCCGAGCACAAAATGGTGCTCTGGAAGAAACAGATCTGCACAGAGACAGGAAGGGAAGGACTGAACGATCCAAGATGGAGGACATTGATTACATGAGCAAAGATACACGAAACCTGGTGGACTGAACGATCCAAGATGGAGGACATTGATTACAGAGCAAAGATACAGGAAAACCTAGGTGGACTGAACGATCCAAGATGGAGGACATTGATTACAAGAGCAAAGATACAGGAAAACTAGGTGCACTGAACGATCCAAGATGGATGTACATTGATTAAATGAGCAAAGATACAGGAAAACCAGGTGCATGAACGATCAAAGATGGACTGTAGATTGATTAAATGAGCAAAGATACAGGAAAACCAGGTGGACTGAACGATCAAAGATGGAGGAGAGTGATCAAATGAGCAAAGATACCGGAAACCCAGCTGGACTGAACGATCCAAGATGGAGGACATTGATTACACGAGCAAAGATACAGGAAAACCAGCTGACTGAACGATCAAAGATGGACTGTAGGAGATTGATTAAATGGCAAAGATACAGGAAAACCAGCTGGACTGAACGATCAAAGATGGACTGAGGAGATTGATTAAATGAGCAAAGAGACAGGAGAAAACAAGATGATGGAGGATATGAAGGTATTGAGGAAGAGATGAAGAGAGATGGAGGAATGAAGGGACTGAGGAAGGGAGGAAGAGAAAAGGGACAGGATATCAAAGATCCTAAATTGGCGGGGAAGGAAGACTGGATTCGAGGAAGGTAGAGAGTAAAGGAATGAAACAAGGAAAAAAAAGGAAGGAACGAACGACGAAAGAATGGAAGCAAGACAGCAATAAACGATGGAAACAAGTATGGATTAAAAAAAGAAAAACGGGAGAAAAGAAAGGAAAGACAGAAGGAAGGACTGAATGAGGCAAGCATGGTAGGAACAGGAGAAGAAAGGACGCCAAAAGTGGATGAAAGAAAAGGATGGAGGAGGAAAGTCAGGAATGAATGAGTGAAGAAAAATAGGACTGAATGACGAAAGGAAGCTACAGATGAAGGAAGAAAGGCATAGAGGAAAAACGGAAAGCAGAGTTGGACGGAAGTCAGATATGAAGGAAGGATAGAAAGTGCAGTTGAAAGCAGAAAGGAAGAAAGGAAGGAAGGAATAAAGTAATGTAGGAATGAATAAAGGAGGGTGGAGAAGAAGGGAACTAGTGATGAAGGAAAGAAAAGTAGACATAATTGAAGGAAGTTAACGACTGCAGAAGATTGCCAGGAATGAAGGGAGAAACCAAGACTATATTAATGAAGAAGTAACGATGCAAGATTGCAGGATGAGGAGCAAACCCAACTTATTAATGAAGGAAGTTAACGACTGCAGAATTGCAGAATGATGAGAACCAAGACTAATATGAGAAGTTACGACTGCAGAGATGCCAGAATGAGGAGAACCAAGTATATTAATTGAGGAAGTAACGATCTGCAGGTAGATTGCAGGAATGAAGGGAGAACATGACGTATTCTTAATTGAGGAAGTAACACTGCAGAAGATTGCAGGAATGAGGGGAACCAGATATATTGTAAGGAAGCATAGGAGTTCTCCACCCCACCTCATAAATGTTTCACATTTGTCCCCTATGGCCCGCTCTGTGACTCGTCTGATGCCATTGGTTGGGATCGTTGGGGTCAGGATTGGGGTCACGGATTGTGGGGTCGGGGATCTGTCGGGCTACGGATGGCGAACCATTGGGGACTGGGGGGACGAATTGGGAGCCTCGGATGGAAAACACTACATGGCTCGCGATAAGCATTTCGGGTCAGTGTGGGGGGGGGGGGGGGGGGGGGGGGGGCTCAGTAGGTGGTGTCCTGGTATGTTGGATCACAACAGGCACCTCAGAACACATCAAAGTGATCAGCAGCAGTGCAGTGTTTCCTCTGGTGGGTTGCCTCATGACGACTCGACACCGACCGCTCCCAGTGGATTGCCGTTGGCAGCGCTATGGCGAGGGACGGGTCAGGGTGTGTCTGTGGACGGAGGGGCGGATGGCGCGGCGCAGTGCAATGCTGTTGAAGGAGCACGGAAGATTATAGAGAGAAAGAAATGAAGGCATGGCTCGCAGTTGAAGCCCCTTACACTGAGGCTGAAGGAACTCCAGACAATCACCTAGACTGCAGGACGGTACACTGTAATGTCTTTTTCTATCAAACTTTGAAAAACACAAACATTCTTATACACAGTGCGGTCCTCGCCGTCTTGAGATTCCTGTAATAAAGCGGATGTTTTCCACCTTTTGTAAGCAAGCGGATGATGGTTTTTGTCTGTAACTGTTTGCCACGTGTCTTACGCAGTGTGAAGCTTTGCACTGTTTTTATTCCTGTATATAACGTATTTTTGGTACGCCGAAAGATAACAAAAGATAAGATGACGGGAGGAAGGAAGGCAGGGAGGAAGGAACAAAAGCAAGGTGTACATGGGCAAAGGAGTGCGCGCGCATGTACGCCCACACATACACACACACACACACACACACACACCCCACACACACACACACACACACACACACATCACACACGCACGCATGCACGCACGCATACACGCACGCTAACACACACACACCACACACACACACACACACACACACACACACACACACACACACACACACCCCACACACACACACGCGGGTCACCTGGCCAATACAATAGGGCCGGACAGAGTCCACAAAGATGATGGCGATGGTGGCGATCAGACACAGACCGGTCAGCAGTTCCGACGTGGCCAGTCCGATCACGTACAAGTCCGAACCATGAATGTGCGAGAAGCCACGTCTGTTGCCCACAATTAAGCCGGTGCAAGTGCGCGTGGCCACACACACACACACACACACACACACACACACACACACACACACACACATATATATATATACGCACACACACATACACACAAATAAACACGCCCCACCCTCACCCCTATCCCCCCCCCCCCCACACACACACACACATACAGAGAGAG
>CM031603.1:922588-930088 GCA_018398815.1 Conus ventricosus | reverse complement strand
GAGCTGTCGTCAGTTCTAAACTGGTGTGCTGGTGCTGGAATGTTGCCTTGGAGTAAGACTGTCTCACGGAAGGTAGATCCAGTAATGTGGTGGTGCTGGAGTATTGCTTGGAGTCAGACTGTCTCATGGAAGGCAGATCCAGTAGTGTGGTGATGCTGCAGTATTGCCTTGGAGTCAGACTGTCTTACGGAAGGTAGATCCAGTAATGTGGTGGTGCTGCAGTATTGCCTTGGAGTCAGACTGTCTTACGGAAGGTAGATCCAGTAATGTGGTGGTGCTGCCGTATTGCCTTGGAGTCAGACTGTCTTATGGAAGGTAGATCCAGTAGTGTGGTGGTGCTGCAGTATTGCCTTGGAGTTAGACTGTCATACGGAAGGTAGATCCAGTTAGTTTCAGCTGCTCCCTTGCCAACTGTCAGTGGAGGAAATTTCAGCTCACGGCTTTTCTGCCCCGATCAGCTCCTACCCAGAGTTGAGTTTGCTGCGGACTCAGTTGGGAAGACTGTGACCACACAGTCGAGTTTCATCCACATATTTAATGGATGCGTTTCTGAGAGTGTTGCTCAAATTTCCTGACCAACACTGCAGGTGCCTGTATCTCTCGGGCCTGGTTGATGCCAGGATATATTATGAAAGGAAGCGTAGAGCACAGCCCTGTCATGTAGTCTCAGACCGAAATGGAAATCCGTAGCATCATCTTCATCATCCTCATTCTCATCGATCAGCATAAAAAAAAGTCTCAAATTCTGTGGCCCTTCATGCCCTGCTCTCATGGTGACCTCAGTTTCGATGCTCTCTCCACGTCTGTGGCCTTGGTTTGGTTCCGTCGGGGTCACCGGTATCGGCGAGTCCATGGGGGCTGTCGTTGGACGGACGTAGTAGCGCCCTCTGGAGGGAGAGCTCACTCACGCCGGCTCCGCGACTAAGCAGTTATTGTCATCAGTAGGGTCTAAGTAGGTGGTGTCTTGCGTATGTTAGATCAGAACAGGCGCCACTGAACACCACCGAAGTGACTCGGCAGCAGTACAGTGTCTCCTCCGGTGGGTTGCCTCTTGACGACTTGACTTTGACTGTTCCCTGTGGATTGTCGGTGCCGGGGCTGCGGCGGAGCCTGACGGACTGTGGCTGTGGACGGGGTGTCGGAATGAGCAGCGTGGGTGCACTGCCTCTGAGGGGGCGCAGAGGTTGGGACAGCAACAAACAAAAACAAAAACAAAACAAAAAATCAGCTCACGGAGCATGTCGTCGACACTGGCCGCCTGTCTGGAGCAGCCATCCCGTCTGATGAAGCGAGCTGCCTGCCGCTACTCCAGCCGATCCTCATCCTCCTTCAAGTGTGGGCCCCATACTGTATGGAGCTACACCCCAAGGTGAATCGGATGACAGCGATGTGCGCTGGGCGACGATACCCCTGGGTGCCATTGCCGAGGTTCCTCCTCAGAAAGCCTAGCTTGGCCCACTCGCCTGGAACCAGTGTCCTCCCCCCAGTCTCCTGGATCTGTTATCCTTGACCGATTTTCTTGCTCCCTTTATTCTTGATCCACTCCTTATATCTGCTGTCCTTGGCCCAGTTCTCTGGGTAACCGTGACCCATTGTCCTGGGTCTGTTATTACGACCCACCAGCCTGGATCTGTTACCCTTGACCCATTGTCCTTGATCTGATCTTGATCTCTCCCCTCAAGAACAGTTATTCTCAACCAATCCACACGGGCTTCCTATCCTTGACCAGTCCCATTCCATCTCTGATCTATGATCTATTCTCCGTGATCATTTATCCTCGACTTAACCTACTAGATCTTTCATACTTGATCCATTCTCCTGGACCTGTTATCCTTGACCCATTTCCTTTGATCTGTTATCTTTGATCCATTTCCTTTGATCTGTTATCTTTGACCCATTTCCTTTGAACTGTTATCATTGACCTATTTCCTTTGATCTGTTATCCTTGACCCATTTCTTTTAATCTGTTATCTTCCACCCATTTCCTTTAATATTTTATCTTTGACCCATTTCCTTTGATCTGCTATCTTTGACCCATTTCCTTTAATATGTTACCCTTGACCCATTTCCTTTGATCTGTTATCCTTGACCCATTTCCTTTGATCTGTTATCCTTGACCCATTTTCTTTAATCTGTTATCTTTGACCTATTTCCTTTGATCTGCTATCTTTGACCCATTTCCTTTAATATGTTACCCTTGACCCATTTCCTTTGATCTGTTATCTTTGACCCATTTCCTTTAATATGTTACCCTTGACCCATTTCCTTTGATATGTTATCCTTGACCCATTTCCTTTGATCTGTTATCCTTGACCCATTTTCTTTAATCTGTTATCCATGACCCATTTCCTTTGAATTGTTATCTTTGACCTATTTCCTTTGATCTGTTATCCTTGACCCATTTCCTTTGATCTGCCATCCTTGACCCATTTCCTTTAATCTGTTATCCTTGACACATTTCCTTTGAATTGTTATCCCTTGACCTATTTCCTTTGATCTGTTATATTTGACCCATTTCCTTTGATCTGTTATCTTTGACCCATTTCCTTTGATCTGCTATCTTTGACCCATTTCCTTTAATGTGTTACCCTTGACCCATTTCCTTTGATCTGTTATCCTTGACCTATTTCCTTTGATCTGTTATCCTTGACCCATTTTCTTTAATCTGTTATCCTTGACCCATTTCCTTTGATCTGCTATCTTTGACCCATTTCTTTTAATATGTTACCCTTGACCCATTTCCTTTGATCTGTTATCTTTGACCCATTTCCTTTGATCTGCTATCTTTGACCCATTTCCTTTAATCTGTTATCTTTGACCCATTTCCTTTTATCTGCTATCTTTGACCCATTTCGTTTGATCTGTTATCTTTGACCCATTTTCTTTAATCTGTTATCTTTGACCTATTTCCTTTGATCTGTTATCCTTGACCCATTTCCTTTGATCTGTTATCCTTGACCCAATTTCCTTTGATCTGTTATCCTTGACACATTTCCTTTGAATTGTTATCCTTGACCCATTTCCTTTGATCTGTTATCTTTGATACATTTCCTTTGATCTCTTATCTTTGACCCATTTCCTTGATCTGTTATCTTTGACCCATTTCCTTTGATCTGTTATCCTTGACCCATTTCCGTTGATCTGTTTCTTTGACCCATTTCCTTTGAATTGTTATACTTGACCCATTTCCTTTGATCTGTTATCTTTGACCCATTTCCTTTGATCTGTTATCCTTGACCTATTTCCTTTGAATTGCTACCCTTGACGTATTTCCATTGAATTGTTATTCCTGACCCATTTCTTTTGATCTGTTATCCTTGACTCATTTCCTTTGATCTGTTATCTTTGACCCATTCCTTTGATCTGTTATCTTTGACCCATTTCCTTTGATCTGTTATCCTTGACCCAATTTCCTTTGATCTGTTATCCTTGACACATTTCCTTTGAATTGTTATCCTTGACCCATTTCCTTTGATCTGTTATCTTTGATCCATTTCCTTTAATCTGTTATCTTTGACCTTTTTCCTTTGATCTGTTATCCTTGACCCATTTCCTTTGATCTGTTATCCTTGACCCAATTTCCTTTGATCTGTTATCCTTGACACATTTCCTTTGAATTGTTATCCTCGACCCATTTCCTTTGATCTGTTATCTTTGATCCATTTCCTTTGATCTGTTATCTTTGACCCATTTCCTTGATCTGTTATCTTTGACCCATTTCCTTTGATCTGTTATCCTTGACCCATTTCCGTTGATCTGTTTTCTTTGACCCATTTCCTTTGAATTGTTATACTTGACCCATTTCCTTTGATCTGTTATCTTTGACCCATTTCCTTTGATCTGTTATCCTTGACCTATTTCCTTTGAATTGCTACCCTTGACGTATTTCCATTGAATTGTTATTCCTGACCCATTTCCTTTGATCTGTTATCCTTGACTCATTTCCTTTGATCTGTTATCTTTGACCCATTCCTTTGATCTATTATCTTTGACCCATTTCCTTTGAATTGTTATCCTAGACCCATTTCCGTTGATCTGTTATCTTTGACCCATTTCCGTTGATCTGTTATCTTTGACCCATTTCCTTTGAATTGTTATCCTTGACCCATTTCCTTTCGTCTGTGATTCCTGGCTCATTTTTCTTAATCTCTTACCCTTGACCTCTCCTCCAGGATCTGTTTTCCTTGGTCCAATAGTGTAAATCTGTTTTACTGGGCTCATTCTTCTGGATCCGTTAGTCTTGACCCAACCATCCCGATCCATTACCACTGAACCATGCTAGCTCCACCACCCTGACCATCCACTACCCTCGACCTATACTCTTAGCTCTATAGCTCTTGATCATTCACTACTCTGGACCTATACTCTTGGCTCTAAAGCTCTTGATCATCCACTACCCTCGACCTATACTGTTGGCTCCATAGCTCTTGATCATCCACTACCCTCGACCTATACTCTTGGCTCCATAGCTCTCGATCATCCACTACCCTCGACCTATACTCTTGGCTCCATAGCTCTCGATCATCCACTACCCTCGACCTATACTCTTGGCTCCATAGCTCTCGATCATCCACTACCCTCGACCTATACTCTTGGCTCCATAGCTCTCGATCATCCACTACCCTCGACCTACACTCTTGGCTCTATAGCTCTTGATCCACCAACTACCCTCGACCTACACTCTTGGCTCTATAGCTCTTGATCATCCACTACCCTCGACCTATACACTTGGCTCCATAGCTCTCGATCATCCACTACCCTCGACCTATACACTTGGCTCCATAGCTCTTGATCCACCAACTACCCTCGACCTACACTCTTGGCTCTATAGCTCTTGATCATCCACTACCCTCGACCTATACTCTTAGCTCTATAGCTCTTGATCATTCACTACTCTGGACCTATACTCTTGGCTCTAAAGCTCTTGATCATCCACTACCCTCGACCTATACACTTGGCTCCATAGCTCTTGATCATCCACTACCCTCGACCTATACACTTGGCTCCATAGCTCTTGATCATCCACTACCCTGGACCTACACTCTTGGCTCTAAAGCTCTTGATCATCCACTACCCTCGACCTACACTCTTGGTTCCATAGCTCTCGATCATCCACTACCCTCGACCTACACTCTTGGCTCTATAGCTCTTGATTCACCAACTACCCTCGACCTACACTCTTGGCTCTATAGCTCTTGATCATCCACTACCCTCGACCTATACTCTTGGCTCCATAGCTCTTGATCATCCACTACCCTCGACCTATACACTTGGCTCCATAGCTCTCGATCATCCACTACCCTCGACCTATACACTTGGCTCCATAGCTCTTGATCCACCAACTACCCTCGACCTACACTCTTGTCCCTATAGCTCTTGATCATCCACTACCCTCGACCTACACTCTTGGCTCCATAGCTCTTGAGCATCCACTACCCTCGAGCTACACTCTTGGCTCCATAGCTCTTGATCATCCACTACCCTCGACCTATACACTTGGCTCCATAGCTCTTGATCATCCACTACCCTCGACCTATACACTTGGCTCCATAGCTCTTGATCATCCACTACCCTGGACCTCACTCTTGGCTCCATAGCTCTTGATCCACACTTCTGGATCTGTTATCCTTCACCCATCCTTCTGCGTCTGTATCCAAACCCCACCCTCGTAGAATCGTTATTCTTCATATGTGTTTTTTTTTGTTTTTTGTTTTTTGTTTTGTTTTGTTTGTTTGTTTGTTTGTGTGTGTGTGTGTTTTTTTTTTTTTGGGGGGGGGGGGGGGGGTGGGGGGGGGGGGGGGGGGGGGGGGGCGGTAATGGATGTGATCCATCAGCCTGCCTCCGTGATCTCTGATAGATCTTCCAATGGTTCTACATCTGTTATCATTGATCCATACTGTTGGATTCCTTGCTCTACACTCATCCTCCTTGATCTTTTATCCTACACCCACAGTCCTGGATTTGGTATCTTTAACCCACTCCTGGGTCTTTATTTATCCTCACCCCTACTCCCTATATGCTGCCCTTGGCCCTCCCCATATATATGCTATCCCTGACCCAACCCTTATAATATGCTATCCCTGAACCGTCCCCTATTATGCTGTCCTTGACTTACCTCCTATATATGCTATCATTGACCCACCCCCTATATATGCTGTCATTGACCCACCCCCTATATATGCTGTCCTGACCCACCCCCTATATATGCTGTCATTGACCCACCCCCTTATATGCTGTCATTGACCCACCCCCTATATATGCTGTCCTTGACCCACCCCCTATATATGCTGCCATGACCCACCCCCTATATCTGTGTCCTTGACCCACCCCCTATATATGCTGTCCCTGACCCACCCCCTATATATGCTGTTCCTGACCCACCCCCTCTATATGCTGTCATTGACCCACCCCTATATATGCTGTCCTTGACTCACACCCTATATATGCTGTCCCTGACCCACCCCCTATATATGCTGTCCTTGACCCACCCCCTATATATGCTGTCCCTGACCCACCCCCTATATATGCTGTCATTGACCAACACCTATAATGCTGTCTTGACCCACCTATATATGCTGTCCTTGACCCACCCCTAAAATGCTGTCCTTGACCACAGCCTATATGAATGAAGATAAGATAAGATAAGATAAGATAAGACAAGATAACGACAAGATAAGACAAGACAAGACTAGACAAGATAGACAAGACTAGACAAGACAAGACTAGACAAGACTAGACAAGACAAAGACAATGCAAGACAAGCAAGATAGATAAGATAAGACAAGATAAGACAAGATAAGACAAGATGAGATAAGATAAGATAAGATAAGATAAGAAACACTTTATTATCTCATCAAGAGAAATTTGGTCCAGGTGCATTTCACACAAAAAACACAGCACTAGAAACCGACCACACACAAAAACATTTTTAAAAAAATTATCAACATCACAGAACACAATCATTTCATAAACTCATTGCACATTATATTATACATAATATCATTTATATTGCACATTCATACATAATCACATCATTTACATTGTAGAATATCAAGAGAGAGAAAAAAAACAAAACACAATAAAAATGCTTATAAATGTAAATTTAACGATTAAATCAAACAAATTTGTGTATACATTTACAGCCCAACAAATACACCCATGCACATACACAAGTTTGCACAAACACCCCAACACTCACAGACAGGTATCCATCTATCCCTGCTCACCATACACACGTGCACGCCGTCGCGCGCGCACACACGCATACACAAACATACACTCACATGTGCACACTCATGCGCACACAAACATGCACATGCGCACTCTTACCTAATCAAATTCAGAATTCATAGGTTAAAAACAATTTTGCTTGATAAGGTTACTGATTTAAAAGATGGACTGATGTGGAATAAAAGTTCTTTGAGCTCTTGTTTTCACTCTCAAGTTCTGTACCGGCGTCCTGATAGTAACAGTTCATAATGCTTAGCCAGACATGCTTAT
>CM031603.1:900488-922488 GCA_018398815.1 Conus ventricosus | reverse complement strand
CGTTGATTTCAAGTGTGGCCCTGTATGCTAGTTTTTCACTTGAAACCTTCTTTGGTTGTCACTGCTCAGTGCTTGGCTTAGCTTTTTGATTGCCGTGATTCCCTTCCAATATCCTTTTGGCGAATAATAGATTTTGTTCATTTTTTACTCAGCCAATATTATGTGCAACAAAATACACAACAGTCATACCAAAGACAATAAACCCGATTTCTTGCATCTTTTGTTTTTCTGATGGATGATAAAAGTCGCTAAATTTTGGTGGGGGCAATGTCTCGATTGGTTTGCCTGTTACAAGATAATATTGTTTTATTGCTTGATCAACATCTTTAAATGTGTAAGCTGCATGCCCTGTTTTTTCAGTGTGTTTTTAATAAAATCTAACTGCTCAATTCTCTGCTTTTCATAGCGATCTTGTGCTGCGGCTAGTTGCTCCACAGCTTTATTATGTCTTTTTCTCTCGCCTTCATCTCGCAGTTTACTAAATGCGTAATTACTTCCACTAAAAGCGAGCGCATTAACCACAGCGCCGCCTATCATCATTACGAGCGAAGCCATTTTTTATAAATGTATTTTTTTCTTACATATTTATATTGTCCGGAATTATTCCTTGCTTAACTAGAAAATCTTTCGTAGCAAACGAAGCTGCAATGATAGCAATTAGCTTTGCTGAATCTTCAAAGTCTAGTTTGCCAAGATCTGCTGGCTTTATTTTTAACATGCTTTTACCAAGCATTGAGTATCCTACACTTAGACCTCCAATAACAGCAGAATGGTATACAAGGTTAGCAACAGTTTTTTCGGTGCTCATTTTTTAGAAAATAAAAATAATTATAATTAATATAAAAACATGAACAGTGATGATCTACTACAGCTACAAGGGCCTAAACCTTCCTGAACTTATGAATGACCAAGTTGATGACCAAGCTATTATGCCCAAAAAGGAGAGGCTGTATTCTTTGGCAGCGTGTGGAAAAACAAAACAGTTCCTCGGAACTGAATTCAGCATTGAACAGATTCAACAGATGTCGCCACAGACATTTTAAAGTATCATAACAGGTATGAAGCGCAGCTGGGGTCTAGAATGGTGAAAAGTGTGGGGCAAAGGGTTCTTAGTTTGTACACTAAACTAGTCAGTAGATTTGCTCCCATTGATTCTGAACAAGATCTTACGTATGATTTAACGCAAGATCCAGTTTTAACAAAGTCATTAGAGTCTCTAGGATGTGATTTATACTACAGATTTGGAACATTGTTATCGCCATTAATCAGGGGATTAATAACTTTTAATCATATAGATTTTGTTTCCCTTCAAAATGAACGAGCTGGAAAATCATCAGAACCAGAATCAGGAAACATTGAATCAGGTGGAGAAAGTAACCAAGCCAGAAAATCAGCAGAAAACACTGAATCTGGTGGAGACCAGTGAAAAGCATCCTCATCCTGGGCGCGTTAAAGCAGGAAGAAAATTAGCAGAGTGGAACAGACAAAAAAAATTAATGTTACAGAATATAACTCATCATGAAAACATAACACCGCCAGCGCCAGAACAAGTTGATTCAATGCCAGCTATAAAAACTCCATGTGATTCAAGGCCTACAGCACCAAAGTCTTCATGGAATATTGAACTTAAAACTGTTGCCATTTTTGGCGCCATTGCTGCTGCTGGTGGGCGGTTATTACTGTTATAAAATATATAACCAATGGCAACAAAAACAAAAGCAATCAAAAAAATCTGAACCGTTAAATACAGAAAAAAGACAACAGCACGCCAAAACCGCCAATAACAAAGCATCATTTTGATCCATTTCAAATGGAATAATATTTTAAGAACTTAATTTTAAATTTTTTTAATAAAAATAGATCATGGCGTATTATAAAATGATAAAGTCAATAAATATAGACATGGAGTCTATAAAAGACATTTCCATAGACCAGAAATTGTAATCAATGTGGTTGCTTAGGATGTAAGAACTTCCTTAAGATCTATGCAGAGAACGCTGAGCAAGACATCCTCAACGATGGCGCGTTTTTTGAGGCGTGTGTGTACTATATTAGACATCTACTATTTAAGATAAAAACATAGCTTGTATTTTTTTGATAATTATAAGATAACTTGAATACTTAAAGGATGACTTAGTTATGATCTTGAGGTGACTTAATCAAGAACTTAGAAGTTACTTGATCAAGAACTTATTAGGAACTTGAAGTAACTTAATTAAAAACTTAATTAAGAACTTGGGGTGACTTAATTAAAAACTTAATTAAGAACTTGGGGCGACTTGGGGGTAGGAGTGTGTGTGGTGTACACAGGGGGGTGGGGGGGAGGACGTGCGTGCGTGGGTGGGGTGGGGGGACGTGCGTGCGTGGGGTGGGGGGTGGGGTGGGGGACGTGCGTGTGTGTGCACGCACCTTTGATTATTTATAAGAAACGAATGTTCAGAATATAATATAGTTATTATCAGTAAAACAACAAAACAACAACAATAACAGCACACACGCACAAACATTTAAAAAATAAGGAAGTGCTTGCATAGGGAAATGGGAAAGGGTTTTATGGTTGGCGCTTAAGCGCCGTAAATTCAAGACGGCTGCCGGTCTCTCTGTCAACTGAAGATTATTCAAAGCAGCCACCAAGTGCATTTATCAAAAGCTTGATTTAATAAACAAGACAGTTGAATAAAGTACATTCTGCGGGCCGCCCGAAGGCAGCCAAAAAAGTTGAAGCAGGACGTTGAAGCGAAGCAGTGAAGCCAGTAATCACAGCAATATATACAAAGTCATGAAGTGCTTGGTGGAAATTCAAGGCAGTCAACTCTAAACAAACCCGACCGCTCCTGCATGAGCGGTATCTAAAAATAGATCTTACGTCAGTGGCAGGCCTGCAGTGGTCTTACAGTCGCGCGCACTGTTGCTAAAGCAGCCAACTCTAAACAAACCCGACCGCTCCTGCATGAGCGGTATCTAAAAATAGATCTTACGCCAGTGGTAGGCCTGCAGTGGTCTTACAGCCGCGCGCACTGTTGCTAAAACGCCACACAACCCTGCCTCTAAACAAACCCGACGCTCCAGTAGGTGGGGTAAAGGTGGGCTTTGTAGGTCAATCGGCAGAGTTTGCCGATTGGCCTAGTTTTGTTGGGCGCTAGTAAAACTACCGCTGTGGAAGTGGCTCAATTATCCTGCCATGCAGGTTCTAACACGTCATGTGTATCATGCCCGGTGTAAGATGGGGGTCATTTCTTGAACAGTTTCAAAGGTTTTGGTTTTATCAAATGGATCAGAAGTCAGCTCACAAAGCTGTGTTTTCAAATATTTGTCAAGATCAACTGAGAGTTCCGTTTTTTGTTGAGGAAACAAAATGCTTCCTTTTGGCTTTGAGGGAGGAGAACAAGGCTCGCCACTGCCATGGACTCATGATAAGCAATGTATTTTTCCACAAGATCGGCCTGTTGATCAGAAAGTTTTCCTTGCGAAAATAACATTTCATCCATTTCTTGAGTAATATTAGTGTCACTTCCAGCACTGACAGAAGGCATTGAAACATCACTTCCATGACTCGCCATGTTTTTAACACACACAATTTCTAATGCTCGCCACACCAGCATACAACCGCACAGCCCACCAGTCGAATGTAAAATGGCGGCGGCTGTGTATGGTGGGCGCAACACAAAGTGTCACGTGATTTAAGCTCGGCACTTGATTCGATAAGAGGCTTATGCACAGTAAACATGACTAGAACTGGCAAGCCGTCTCGTCATCGGGTGTGCGACGCCGCGTGGTCTCGCAGCAGTTCCCTGCCGCACGAACCACTGTAACCTGATACGCCCTGCCACAATCCGCGAACCCTGAAATTAGGCCTGTGTGCACAGTGTCCCAGTCAAGCCATACATAATTTCTAGATTTAAGCAGGATTTTTTACTTTATGTTTGTTCAGTATGTTTGTTTGTAGATAATCGTTATTGAAGTCTTACTTGTCAGAAAACAGGAAAAGGCGGCTTTTAGGCCACTTTCGCCCAAAAACTTGGTAGAGGAGCAAGTGGCTTAGAGTCGGCATATTACTGTTCTCTAGAGGGCCTAATGCTGCAGAATACTTCTTAAAACGCATGCAGCAAGTGCCTAATGACTGTTCTAATAATCTGAATTTATCTGAAATCATGATGACGCCTGAAGATCAACAACAGTATGACTCAGCCACACATTGTTGGATTTGTGGTTTTTAGAACTCAGTGAAGAAGCCAATCCAAAAGTAAGAGACCATGATCACATTAGCGGGAAGTTCAGAGGAGCAGCACACAACAACTGCAATCTTCAACTAAAGTTTGAACCAAAGACATGGAAGCTGCCCATCTTCTTTCACAACTTGCGAGGTTACGACTCTCACCTTATAATGAAAGCAGTGGGCGATGCCTTCAGGGTAACATGCATTGCACAGTCATCAGAAAAGTACATGTGTTTCACTTTAAATAACATGTCTTTTTATGACTCTATGCAGCACATGATGGGATCATTAGAGTCACTGGCTATGTCCTTAAAATCCTGCCCAATAACGGAAGAATATTTTGACCCAACTCTTGTTAGAAAGGGCGTTTACCCTTATGAATACATGAACAGTTGGGAAAGGTTTGACGAAGATACACTTCCTCCTAAAGACGCGTTCTTTTCTAGTCTTAGAGGAAAGGAAATCAGTGATTCTGATTACCAGCATGCTGAAGATGCGTGGCAGAAGTTAGAGTGTAAAACGATGGGAGACTATCATGATTCATACTTGATGGCAGATACATGTTTGTTGGCGGACGTCTTTGAAAATTGCAGAAAGACCTGCATGAAACATTATAGCTTGGATCCCGCGCATTACATTTCTGCGCCCGGGATGAGCTGGGACGCTTTCTTAAAGTTTACAGGAATACAGATTGATTTATTGTCAAATTTACCAATGATTCAGATGATTGAAAACGGATTGCGTGGAGGAATTAGTATGGCGTCGCATCATTACTGTAAAGCAAACAACAAATACTTGGACGACTATGATCCAAGTAAAAGGTCTAACTATCTCATGTATTTAGATGCAAACAATCTGTATGGATGGGCAATGGCGCAATCGCTTCCATTACGCAACTTTAAAATGCACACAGATAATACGAATAATATTCAAAGAGCATTAAAGTGGTTGAGCAGTTTGGCGCCGGGTCACCAGCGTGGATACATTCTAGAAGTTGACTTAGAATATCCTCATGAACTCCATGACCTGCATAATGACTATCCATTAGCAGCAGAAAGTCTGAAGATGGCAAAAACAGAGCCGCCTAAACTTGTGCCTAATCTTCGGGACAAAAAAAATTATGTCTGTCATTACAGACTTCTACAATTTTATTTAAGACACGGTTTGAAGTTGACAGCTGTTCATCGTATAATTGCTTTTGATCAAGAACAGTTCATGAAACCATACATCATGAAGAACACTGATCTCAGAACTAAATCCACAGATGCTTCAGAAAAAGACTTTTTCAAGCTGATGAACAACAGCTGTTTCGGAAAGACTATGGAGAATCCGCACAAGCGCAAAGATGTTAGATTGGTCACTAGAGAAAACGAAGCAATTAAGCTGACTTCAAAACCAAATTATCAAGACTTCAGAAGATTTCATGATCAGCTTTTTGGCATAATGATGAAAAAAAAGAAAGTCAAATTGGATAAGCCCGTTTTTATTGGGTTTACTGTTTTAGAATTATCAAAGCTTTTGATGTTAGAATTTCTTTATGACTACTTTAACCCTCGTATAGCCTGAGTCCAGCGTCTTTACACAGATACAGATCAGTTTTGTTCTAGATGTCCCTACTGAAGATATCTATAAAAGACATGGAATTCGAAGAAGCTACCGGGCAATTGCCGGCATGGTACGACACATCCGATTACCCTCACGATTGCCTTTACATTCAATTACTAATAAGGTTTTTAGGAAAGCTGAAGGGATGAATTATCGGAAAGGTGATTCAAGGAGTATGTGGGGTTAAGGTCAAAATTGTACAGTATTCGAGCCAGCAGAAACCCCTTAAGACAGCAAAAGGAATATCTCGCCAGTGTTGTGCCAGTCCAACATATCCGCATGCCAACTCCAACGAGCATTGTTTGGCATAAGACTTTTCATCATGACACGTAAAAACTACGATTAATCTACATGAGATTCAACAACTGTTGTACACACCACTATAAGTCGTTAGATAAAACAAACGCAAACGGGTGTTTGTTAATCCCGAGTTTTTATATGCATATGGGCCACTTATAGAACCGTAAAATAAGTAAAGCGGAACTGTGTCTGGCCGGGATTATCTGCAGTTTTCTTTTACAAACGATCTCTTTGTAGGAGGCGGTTGTTTTGATGTGTCAGTTCTCGTAAATAATTCACGGGCGGAATCCATCCTTTCACAATTTTTTTCTTTTCATTGGCTCAACCCTCCCAAACGGGATCCTGTTGCCCCCAGCAGCGCGTTTCCCCTTCTGCTTCCCCCGGGTAAATAAAGGTTACCTTAACTTTCAAATACACATGGTCAATAGTTTGTTGGGTGTACTGGAATGTCTACAGCAACATTTATTGTTTTTCTTTTGATTGTGCTTGTCCTGGTTATAGTCCTTTCCATTCTTCATATTCATTGCGCGCAAAACTGAGGGCAGTCTACCTAATCCATTCTGTGTGCGCGATTGTCAATAAGCTCTCTGTGTTGATACTGGTCGGAGAAAAGTACTTTCAGTAACTGTTTGTTAAAGGTTTACAACTAAAGCCTGTGATCTGTGAACTCCTGGACATGCCTCTTTTAATGGTAAATCTATGTTTTAACAATTATTGATTCACTTGGCCTTTAAAAATTCTTTCCATCATCGACTTGAATCCTGCGAGGCTAAGTTAAAGGGACCTTGTTGGTATATCAGTAGTCTAGGCGCAGCACCAGCAGAAGCACTCTTTTGTGTTAAATGGTCCGCAATTTTGTATCTTGAAAGCTATGTCAAGTGACTGTAAGTGCGTACTTGAATCTTTTTCGTTCTAATCGTTATCAGAGGGTAAATTTTAGAAGGTCATTTGCTGGGTGATCGTTGGGTTGATATTCACAAAAAGTGTGGTCTCTGTCTTCGTCTAGGTGCAGGTAAATAAATTTGCCAAATCGCTTGTTTAGAACCAATCCTTAGCCTGTTTGTTCACTGACCTCCCGCTGCTTGCTTAGCTGTTTATATTGTCTGTGATTCCTTCCAATATCCTTTGGCGAATAATAGATTTTTGTTATTTTTTATTCAGCTGTATTATGCGCACCAAAATACACGGAAGTCATACCAACGCTATAAACGCGATTTCTTGCGTCTTTTGTTTTTCTGATGGATGATAAAACGTCACTGAATTTTGGGTGGGGGCACATGTCTGGCTTGGTGTGCCGTAACTAGATAATACTCTTTTGCTTGCATGATTCACCATCTTTCATGTGCTAAGCTGCATGTCCCTGTTTTTTCAGTGTGTCGTTAACTCAAATCCCAACTGCTCAAAAGAACCCCCCCCCCCCCCCCCCCCCCCCCCCCCCCCCCCCCCCCCCCCCCTCCCCCCCCCCCCCCCCCCCCCCCCACAACACAAAAAACCCCCCCCCACCCCCCAACAACACACCCACCACCCCAATAAAATTCTATGCTTTTTGTGATCTGTGCTGCGGCTCGTTGCCTCACAGCTTTGTTATGTCATTTGTCCCTCGCCACTCCCGCAGGTTTTACTAAAATGCGTTACATTACTTCCCTAAAGCAGCAAGCGCATTACCCACAGCGCCGCCTATCATCAGTACGCGTGAAGCCATTTTTTATAAAATGATTATTTTTTTTACATATTTATATTCTCTGGAATTCTTCCTTGCTTAACTAGAAACCTCTTTCGTAGCCAACTGAAGCTGTCTTAATAGCGATTAGCTTTGCTGAATCCTCAAGTCTAGTTTTGCCACGCTTGCTGGTATTTACTTTTTAACCAGGCTTTTACCAAGCATGAGTATCTACATTAGCACTCCCAATCACGGCCGAATGGTAAGGTTGGGCAATAGTTTTTTCTGTGCTCATTTAACAACATACACTTAAAATATCATTCATAAAAAACATGACAGGCGATGTCAGCTAGAGTACGAGCGGCCTACACTGTCTTGAACTTACAAAGGAAGAAGTTGATAGACCAAGCTGTTATGCCCCCCACCAGGAAAGGTTGTATTCTTTAGCAGCATGTGGAACAACCAAAAAACAGTTCCTCGGAAATGAATTCAGCATAGAACAGATTCAACAGATTGTCGTCACAAGGACATTGTACGTATCATACCGGTATGCAAGCGCACACTCGGATGAGATGGTACATTTAACAAAGTGTCGGACACACGGTTCTTAGTTTGTACACTAAACTAGTCCTCGCCACACTTTGCTCCAATTGATTCTGAAAGCTCTTAGTATGATTTATACACACAGATCCAGTTTTAACAAAGTCATAGAGTCTATAAGCTGAGAAGTTATTTACAGTCTTTGGCCATTGTTATCGCCGTTAATCATGGATTCACTACTTTTAATCATATAGATTATATTTCCCTTCCACAACATGAAACGCGTCAGGGTAAAATCAGCGAATAGGCACATTGAATCGAACACACTGAATCAAGTCGAGGAAAGTGACCGGTTAAACATCATGGGCGTGTTGCAGCAGGGAATAGCGTCGCAGAGTTAAAAAGACAAAGAAAATTAACGTACAATCACCGAATATAAACTCATAATGAAAACATAACACCGCCAGGCCAACAGTTGATCCAATGCCAGCTCCACGAACAATGAGCAATTTAATTCAAGGGCACCAAAGTCTTCATGGAATTATTAACTTAAAACTGTTGCCATTTTTGGCGCCATTGCGCTCTGGGGGCGTTATTCAGTTAAAAAATATAAAAATGGCAACAAAAAAAAAAAGCACCCAAAAAAAAACTGAACCACTAAAACAGAAGAAACAACACCGCCAACCGCCAATAACAAAAAATCATTTTGACCCTTTTAAAATGAAAATTTTTTAAGAATTAAATTTTAAAATTTTTTGATAAAAAAGAACAGGCTATTATAAAATGATGAAGTAAATAAATAAAGCCCGGGAGTCTAAAAAAGACTTTCCATAGACCAAATGTAATAAATTTGCGGTTGCTTAGGATTAAAACTTCTTTTAGATCATGCAACCAATCTCCCCCAAAGGGGCGTTAACAAGACACCTCAACGTGCGCGTTTTTGGGATGTGTGTCATATTAGGCATCACATTAAGATAAAAACTAAATTTTTTTTGATAATTATAAGAAACTTAAATAAGAACTTGGTTGATTTAAAAGGGATACTTGGGATGCTTGAGGATGACTTGGGGACCTTGAGGTATTTAGTAAAACTAAAAGGACGTAAGGAAACTTAGAAGTGATTTGGGGGTGATTAAGATGATTGGGGATGACTTGAGGATGACTTGAGTAAGAATTTAAAAGTATTGAGGATGACTTGAAACAATTTTGAGTAAAAACCCTTAGAAGGACTTATTAAAAACAAACTAAACTTGAGGGGGCTTAGGGACTTTAAAAAAAAAAATTAATTTTTTTTTAATTTTTTTTTTTTAAAATTTTTTTTTTTAAATTTTTTTTTAATTTTTTTTTTTTGATTTTTTTTAATTTTTTTTTTTTAATGTGACGAAAGTGATTTTTTCCCCCTTTAATTATCCCAAAAAAATATAATTACCTCCCCTGAATAAATTCTTTTTTTATAGATCATGAGGAAAATTGATTAAAAAATTTGTGTTTTTGTTTTTTAATTTGCTAAATTTTTTTAATAAAATTTGTACAAGTAGCACTAAAAAGTATTTTAAAGCACAGTTGTTTTTTAACCCTTTAAAAACATTCTGCTTAAAAAAAAAACAATTTTAAAAACCCCCCCAAATTTTATGCATAAAACACCATAAAATTTGAAAGCTTTGTTTGTACGTATATAATTTAAACCTAAAAATGTAAAATTGGGAATCCGCGGGGTTTTGTCTTGTTTTTTTTGGGTTCGAAAGTCAAATTTGGCCCTCTTCTCTGCCCTCTAAGTGACCCTTCCATTTTCGTGTTTCGTCTAGGTCATGGGGCGGCTTTAAAAGCCCCCAACCACAATGTGTTTCGGGTCACTCGTGGCTATAAACGCCCGCAAACCCCAATGTGTTGTCTGGGGCACGGCTTTGGGTTAAAACCCCGCAAAACCCAATGTGTGTGTCCAGGGAAAGGGGCCCCGAAAGGGGGGGAAGGAAAATTTCCCCAAACTAACAAACGAAATAGGCAACCAAGTGTAGAAAACCACTATTAAGGCATTTCCCCAAAACTCTTCGCATCTAGCCCATTATCTGTGATCCCCTGGATCTGGTTGGGGCCCCTGGGGGCCATAGGGTCTCAAGTTAACCCATGGGTGATCAGTAAAGTGGCTAGATGCGAAGATTTTGATTTTTTTTATTGAAAAAATCAGGAAAAAAAATAGGGTTAACAAAAAAATAAAATCTGAAAAGTTTAGTAAATTTGTATATTCGTTTTGAAATTTGTTATTTTTTTTTTTTGAAGTTTTCTTTCAGAGAACAAGAAAGCAGGTTCTAGAGTCACCCGGTCGAAACTGGGTTTGGGCCGGGTAGCTAGAACCCCGCATTTTTTCTGTTTTCCCAAGGGAAAAGAGAAAAAGACTAGAGCCCTTTAGGCTACAAAAGCGTGCGCGTGGCGCATATCAGCTGCCTGTTTGACATCTTTCTCATAAAATTCGTATTCCTCTCTTTGCCTGTAAAAAGAAAAAATTGTTTTTTCCCCCAAAAAATTTTAATCTTTTTTTTGTTCCTTCTTTTTTAAGTCCACTTATAGAATTAAATCTGACTCATGTGCATTGATGTAATTACGGATTTATGTTGATAGAATGATTACAGTAGATATGATGTTTTTGCATATCTCTGTAAATAGGACATTTGTTCCTCAAGTTTTTGAAGTCTGAAATCACTTACATGATATTAGGTCCTACAGTTTAGTTGTGGTGTGTGCACCCCTTGCTCGCTCGTGGCGGTCAAGGAAATATATTTTTTGTTACATTTTTGTGTTTGTTATTGTTGTTGTTGATGGTGATGATGATGATAGATTTTTGTTTTTTTCTTTTTGATGTTCTTCTCTATCAAAAAAGACATTTGTAGATGGATAAACATTTTCTATAAAAATATTAAGTCTTGCGTTATTGTTAACGGACAGGTTTCAGATTGGTTCAATATTAAAAAAGGCTGTCGACAAGGTGACCAATTTCTCCTTATTTATTTGTGATTTGTGTTGAAATATTAGCCAACATGATTAGGGAAAACCACGATATTCGGGGAATTAGAATAAACGAAACTGAATATAAGTTGTCTCAGTATGCCGATGACACAGAGTTTCTACTTGCAGGGGATAGAAAATCGTTTGAAACTTGTATTGACGTTCTTTTTTAGATTTGACAGCGTCTCGGGTCTTCATATGAATCTGAGTAAAACGAGCGCAGTTCGGTTAGGAAGCTTAAAAAATAGTGAAAATCGCTATATGGAGCATTTGAACATTGTTTGGAACCCACAAAATTTTCGAACTCTTGGGATATGGTTCACAAATGACTTGAAAGATTGCGTAGAAATGAACTATTCAGAAAAGCTAGCAGATGTAAATCATTTGTTTAGAATATGGGTAAAACGCCAGATTACACCTTTAGGTAGAATAGCTATTTTGAAATCCATCATCCTTTCAAAACTGATTCATTTATGGCTGCTTTTACCAAACCCGCCAGATGTTTTCTTTCAAACATGTCAGAAAATATGCAATAAATTTGTATGGAATAAAAAACCAGCAAAAATTAGTCAAAAAACAGCTTATAAAAATGTACGGAATGGAGGTATTGGTCTTCCTGAGTTAAAAAACCTACGTCGCATCTCTTAAATTATCCTGGATCCGTAGAACTGAACGATCAAACCATAAATGGAAACAAATTTTAGTGAGTAATTTTCCTCAATGGCCTCTTATTAGTAAATATGGTCCAGAAATTGTCGCAAAGTCCACAAAATATAACCCGTTCTGGGCAGACGTTCTTGAAGCTTATATACTTTTTTATTACAAATGCCAACCCCAAAATTCTGCTGAGCTACTAGCAGAACCTATATCCTACAATAAACGTATTCAAGTCGGGAAAAGGTACATTGTTTCTAAAATGCTCGCAAACAAAGGTATTTATTATATCGCACATTTTTTTGATGATAATGGTCAGTTTCATTCCCACAGGAACTTCAAGGAAAAATATGATGTTAATATTGATTTCTTACTTTTGCAGGATATAAGATGGCAATAACTAAATTTATAAAGAAAGTTGACATTCCCATTGAAAACAATAAAGGTAATAATTCTTCACTCTGTTATAAGATATTGTTTGCCACCTGCAGAGGCTCAAAAACGTATTACGATGTATTGATTGATAACAAATTGAGAGCTCCATGCAGTGACAAATGGGACATGAAACTTTCACAGACCCATGACTGGGAATCGTGTTTCTTTAATATACATAAGATAATGGATGTGAAGCTTAAGTGGTTTCAGCTGAGAATAATCCATAGATGCTTAGGAACAAATGTAATTTTGAAAGAAATTGGAGTAGTCGATAACGATAAATGTAGTTTCTGCGGCCTATTTAAAGATTATAGTATTGACCATATGTTTTGGAAATGTACTAACATTAAATGCTTGTCTCTTGTACTTCTAGGTTTTGATGCAACAATTGCAGGTGATGTTATTTTCTACTTTATCATTCTTCTGGCAAAACAGTATGTATATAAATGTAAGTTAGAAGGCAGTCTCCCACAATTAAGTCTTTTTGAGAATATTGAAATATAGATTTAGAATTGAAAAATATAACTCATATTTAACAATGAACCATATGGATTTCCAGACAAAATGGCTTGCATATGAGCCCCTCGTCTTTGATGATTAACTGTTTTTTGTCAGTGTGAATGTATATAATGCAATATGTGATAAATAAGCACTAGACTAACATATAGTATTTCTGCTCCCTTGCTGATGACAGTCTATGAGGCTCATGTATGTTACTCAAGGTGTACAGTTTCTGTTGTTGTTTGTTTTCCTTTCAAGGTTGCTATCATTGAGACAATGTGTTCTGTGAAAATAGCTTATCTTCATTTGCTGTGAACCAACCCATTCTATCTTAATGTTTGTCTGGTTAATTGTCAGTGTGTCCGCTTATTTGTCCTTCTACCTGTCCTTCCTCGTGCTATCCGTTTATCCTCACTGATCTCTCTATCTTATTCTCTCTTTCTTTCTTTTTTTTTCTCTTTAAAAAAAAAAATTAAAGCATGATTACACTTCATAGAAAGGGTTTGCCTTAAGTACAATACATTGTGCTATGCTGTTTATGTCACCAAGTAACCATGCTTTAGATAGATAAATGATGATATGCTGAAGGCTATATCTTTCTTTCTTTTTGTTTGTGTATATACTTACTTGTCTATGTATTTATATCTAGCTTGCCATATACCAAATTTCTGAATATTGATGTTGTTGTATATTTCAGTTTATGTAATAACAATAAAAGAAAATAAAAATGTTAAAAAAAAAGACTTCACTCAAACAGGTTGACTGAGGATAGTGTTTAAAGCTTCACTCAAACTGGTGAAGCAGGGGTAGTGTTTATGACTTCACTCAAACAGGTCTACTAGAGGCAGTGTACAAGGCATCACTCAAACAGGTCTACTAGAGGCAGTGTACAAGGCTTCACTCAAACAGGTCTACCAGAGGTAGTGTACAAGGCTTCACTCAAACAGGTCTACTAGAGGCAGTGTACAAGGCATCACTCAAAGCCAGTTCTTGACATGCTGGGATATCTTTTTGACACATGGCGGTGCTTCCTGCAGTGCAGTGGAGGGTGAGATTCCAGACAGGGAGGAATCTGAGCTTTATACAGCACACAAAACAAGCAGCAGAGAATTGCTGGGGGATGTGTCAACCAACTGCACCTTGGTAAGTGAAACTACCAACACATATATTCCTGCTTGCCTTGGGCTGCCTGGACAAACACAAGCCATCAGGTTCTTTGTACCTTCAGTGTCAGTACTCCTGGCATCCACAGCACGTTCAGCTTTGATGAACACAAACTGAGCTTGCTTTACATGACGTGGGCTGCTTTGTACCTTCAGTGTCAGTACTCATGGCATCCACAGCACGTTCAGCTTTGAACACAAACTGAGCTTGCTTTACATGACGAGGGCTGCTTTGTACCTTCAGTGTCAGTACTCCTGGCATCCACAGCAGGTTTAGCTTTGATGAAGACAACTGAGCTTGCTTTACATGACGAGGGCTGCTTTTTACCTTCAGTGTCAGTACTCCTGGCATCCACAGCAGGTTTAGCTTTGATGAAGACAAACTGAGCTTGCTTTACATGATGTGGGCTGCTCATGGGGCAAAGGGCCACAACTGTCAAAGTGAAAGGGTCGATCAGAAAATGGCCGGCTTGTTCATCTCTCTCAACTATCAAAGTGAAAGGGTCGATCAGAAAATGGCCGGCTTGTTCATCTCTTTATCAGAAAATGGCCGGCTTGTTCATCTCTTTCAACTGTCAAAGTGAAAGTGTCGATCAGAAAATGGCCGGCTTGTTCATCTCTTTCTGTTCTTGAGGCTTGTAGCAATGGTTTTCCACTTTTGACACTTTAAGTAATTCTGTTCAGTTAGTGATGGAACAATTCACTTAGTGATGACGCTATTCAGTTACTAAACAGTACTGAACTGTTCAGATAGCGATGGAACAATTCACTTAGTGATGACACTATTCAGTTACTAAAAAGTACTGAACTGTTCAGATAGCGATGGAACAATTCACTTAGTGATGACACTGTTCAGTTACTATCATTACTGAACTGTTCAGATAGCGATGGAACAATTTTGTTATAATAAGATGTTAAATGGTTCAGTTAATGACGGACTAATTTTCTTATCAGACATTTCCAGAAAGTTCAGTTACTGATAGAACAATTCTGATATTATACACTACTGAACTGTTCCTTTAATGATGGAACAATTTTCTCATAATACGGCTCCGAGGAGAGTTATGTTAGTGTTGGAACAATTCTGAACTTTTCAGTTTGAGATGGAACAATTCTGTTACTGTACAGGTACTGAGCATTTCTGATGGTGAGGAAACAATTGGACTAGTGATGCAACAACTCACTTAGTGCTGGAACAGTTCTGTCATTAGACAGGTACTGAACTGTTCGGTTAGTAACGGAACAATTTTGTTATGAACTAGGTACTGAGCTGCTCAGTTAGCAATGGAACAATTTTGTTATGATATAGGTACAGAACTGTTCAGTTATCTTATGATATAGGTACTGAACTGTTCAGTTAGTAACAGAACAATTTTGTTATGATATAGGTACAGAACTGTTCAGTTATCTTATGATATAGGCACTGAACTGTTCAGTTAGTAACAGAACAATTTTGTTATGATATAGGTACAGAACTGTTCAGTTATCTTATGATATAGGTACTGAACTGTTCAGTTAGTAACAGAACAATTTTGTTATGATGTTGGTACAGAACTGCTCAGTTAGTAATGGAATCATTTTGCTATGCTATAGGTTCTGAACAGTTCAGTTAGAGGTGAACAATGCTGTTATACAGGTACAGAAGACTTCAGCAACACTTCTGTCATGCATCCACTTCACATTTTATAAGCTGGTGCATCACTCCTGGCACTGCTCCAGTGTTGGGCACTTCAGGCTGAGGCGGTCAACCCTGTGAAGACTGCTATAGCACGGTTCAACAGCACAGATATGGAACATGTCAGTTCAACGTTCATGGACAGTTCATCCTCACTTCCCAACATGTCAACCCCTGTATCTCGGTTTGACTGGAGTGACAGAGTTGTTCTTTCAACATCTCAACCCCAGTGTCTTACCTCAACTGGAATGACAGAGCTGTTTTCTCAACATGTCAACCCAGTGTCTTACCCTGACTGACGGAATTGTTTATTCAACATGTCAACCCCAGTGTCTTACCTCAACTGGAATGACAGAGCTGTTCTTTCAACATGTCAACCCCTGTGTTATCTTACCTTGACTGGATTATCAGAGCTATCCTTTCAACAGTCAACATGTCAACCCTGTATCTCAGTTTGACTGGAGTGACAGGCTGTTCTTTCAACATGTCAACCCCTGTGTCTTACCCTGACTGGAATGTCAGAGCTGTTCATTGTTCACTCAACATGTTAACCCCTGTGTCATACCTTGACTGACGGAATTGTTCATTCAACATGTCAACCCCTATGTCTTACCCTGACTGGAATGTCGGAGCTGTTCTCTCAACATGTCAACCCTAGTGTCATACCTTGACTGACGGAATTGTTCATTCAACATGTCAACCCCAGTGTCATACCTTGACTGACGGAATTGTTCATTCAACATGTCAACCCCTATGTCTTACCCTGACTGACGGAATTGTTCTTTCAACATGTCAACCCAGTGTCTTACCCTGACTGACAGAATTATTCATTCAACATGTCAACCCCTATGTCTTACCCTCAGTGGAATGTCGGAGCTGTTCTTGCAAGTGAGCATTGTGTTCCTTCAGTTCCAGCTGAGCTATAGAGGACTCCTGCTTGGCTTCACTCAGCTGAGTGGTCAGCACCTTGATCTTCTTCTTCAGCCGCACTCTCTGTGGAGCACACGTCAATCATCATGTGGATCACGTGTCAATCATATGGATCACGTGTCAATCATCATATGGATCACGTGTCAATCATATGGATCACGTGCCAATCATATGGATCACGTGTCAATCATCATGTGGATCATGTGTCAATCATCATGTGGGTCACATGTCAATCATGTGGATCATGTATCAATCATCATATGGATCATGTGTCGATCATCATGTGGATCATGTGTCAATCATCTTGTGGATCATGTATCAATCATCATCTGTATCATATGTCAATCATCATGTGCATCATACATAATCATCATGTGGATCACATGTTAATCATCATACGAATCATGTGTCAATCATCATGTGGATCATGTGTCAATCATCATGTGGATCATATGTAAATCATCATGTGGATCATGTGTCAATCATCATCTGCATCAAATGTCAATCATGATGTGGATCGTGTCAATCATGATGTGGATCACATGTCAATCATCATACGGATCATGTGTCAATCATGTGAATCATGTGTCAATTATCATGTGGATCATACGTCAATCATCATGTGGATAATGTGTCAATCATCATCTGCATCATATGCCAATCATGTGGATCATGTGTCAATCATCATGTGGATCATGTGTCAATTATCATGTGGATCATATGTCAATCATGTGGATCAAAAGTATGTGGATCATATGTAAATCATAATATGGATCATATGTAAATCATGATGTGGATCATGTCTCAATCATGATGTGGATCATGTGTAAATCATAATGTGGATCATATGTAAATCACATGGATCATACGTAAATGATAATGTGAATCACTTGTAAATCATGATGTGGATCATATGCAAATCATAATGTGGATCACTTGTAAATCATGATGTGGATCATAGGTAAATCATAATGTGGATCATATGTAAATCATAATGTGAATCACTTGTAAATCATGATGTGATCATATGTAAATCATCATTTGAATCCCATTGTCTAATTATCATATGTGGATCATAACCATATCAATCATAATGTGGTCTGTAATCAATTATGTCAATCATCATGTGGATCATATGTCAATCATCATGTGGATTATAATCATGTCAATCATAATGTAGATCATTTGTCAATCATCATGTGGAGTAAATGTAAATCATAATGTGGATCATACGTAAATCACAATGTGGATTAAATGTGAATGATGATGCAGATCACTTGTAAATTACTAGGTGGATCAGATGCAAATTATGACCTGGACCAAATCGAAGTTATGATGGTGATCAAATGCAAACTTTCATGGTGATCAAATGCACATTATGGTGTGGAACAAATGTAAATCATGATGTGGATCAAATGTAAATTATGACATGGATCAAATGGAAAATATGATGTGGATCAAATGTAAATTATGACATGGATCAAATGTAAATTATGATGTGGATCAAATGTAAATCACAGTGTGGATCAAATCTAAATCATGATGTGGATCAAATGTAAATTATGATGTGGATCAATGTAATTATGATGTGGATCAGATGTAAATTATGATGTGGATCAGATGTAAATTATGATGTGGATCAACCTGTCACCTTGGTGCAGTGGTTAGCCACAGATTCCGGCCTGGGAGGTCATGGGGTCAATTCACATCAGAGCCATTTATTTGTGGAATTGCTCTGCCCCGACTGGCTTTTCGCCGAGTTGAGTTTATGATGGACTCATCTGGGAAGACTGGAACCCCAGCAAGGTCCATCCACTTCACAGATACATCTCTGACAGCGTTGCTCATATTGCCTGATCAATACTGCAGGTGACAATACCTCTCAGGCCTGGATGACCTGGATCACTAGATAACGAGCTGAATCTAACTACTGCAGGTGCAATACCTCTCAGGCCTGGATGAACTGGGATACACTGATAAAACGAAAGTGTTCAATACAAGCCGGTCATGCAGCCTCAGGCCAAATGGAACAGCATAGCAGATCTTCTTCATCCTCATCAATCAACAAGAAACAAAAAATGTCTCAAAATTCTGGGGCCCTTCATGCCTCAGCCCCATGGTGACCTCAGGTGTCCATTTCTTTTCCACAATCACTGGTCCTTCATGCCTCAGCCCCATGGTGACCTCAGTGTCCATTTCTTTTCCACAATCACTGGTCCTTCATGCCTCAGCCATAGTGTCCATTTCTTTTCCACAATCACTGGTCCTTCATGCCTCAGCCCCATGGTGACCTCAGTGTCCATTTCTTTTCCACAATCACTGGCCCTTCATGCCTCAGCCCCATGGTGACCTCAGTGTCCATTTCTTTTCCACAATCACTGGCCCTTCATGCCTCAGCCATAGTGTCCATTTCGTTTCACAATCACTGGTCCTTCATGCCTCAGCCCCATGGTGACCTCAGTGTCCATTTCTTTTCCACAATCACTGGCCCTTCATGCCTCAGCCATAGTGTCCATTTCTTTTCCACAATCACTGGTCCTTCATGCCTCAGCCATAGTGTCCATTTCTTTTCCACAATCACTGGTCCTTCATGCCTCAGCCATAGTGTCCATTTCTTTTCCACAATCACTGGTCCTTCATGCCTCAGCCCCATGGTGACCTCAGTGTCCATTTCTTTTCCACAATCACTGGTCCTGGCAATTTATTGTAGTCTTCTTTTAGACAGGGTAGGGAGGCGGAACAGAGTGTTGGTGATGACAAGGTCATGAGTAGCGCACATCTTGAGAAGCAGGAGGCCATTGCTGTTGCAATTGCCAGTACCGTGTCTCCCAATGATCCCTTCCCAGGTCTGGTGATCGGTCCCCACTCTGGCGTTTGAAGCCACCAAGTATGATTAGCTTCTCAGATGGTGGGACTGCTGCAATAAGAGTGTCTAGTTCTTCGTAGAACTTGTCCTTGGTGTCATTTGGGTTGGTCATTGTTTGGGAGTACGCGCTGATTAGTGTTGCACTCTTCTTGTTTTGCAAGTCGAAGCTGGAGTGCCATCAGGTGATTGTTTATGCCCTCTGGGAGCTTGACAAGTTTCTGGGTGAGATGGGATCAGATGGCAAATCCCATGCCTGCCTCCCGCCATTGGTGAGAGGTAGACAGACATAATCAGACAGTGGCACCCCCTGGAGGAGGAAACACACTCTCACTGGCTTCTTGACTAAGACATTACTGGTGTCAGTGGGGGGCTCAGCAGGTGGCGTCCTGCATTTGTTGCATCAAGGCAGGCAACACTGAACATGGCCCAAGTCACTCAGCAGCAGTGCAGTGTCTCCTCTGGTGGGTTGCCTCATGATGACTTTAACACTGACCACTCCCTCATGATTGCTGGTGCTGGGGCTGTAGCGAGACAAGCCAGGATGTGGCTGTGGACAGGAGGTGGAGCGTGGGGCTAATGACACTACAGTGACACGGACAGGAGGCGGAGCTAATGACACTACAGTGACACAGACAGGAGGTGGAGCGTGGGGCTAATGACACTACAGTGACACAGACAGGAGGTGGAGCGTGGGGCTAATGACACTACAGTGACACAGACAGGGGGTGGAGCTAATGACACTACAGTGACACAGACAGGAGGTGGAGCGTGGGCTAATGACACTACAGTGACACAGACAGGGGTGGAGCGTGGGGATAATGACACTACAGTGACACAGACAGGGGTGGAGCGTGGGGATAATGACACTACAGTGACACAGACAGGAGGTGGGTTAATGACACTACAGTACCACAGACAGGAGGTGGAGCGTGGGGCTAATGACACTACAGTGACACAGACAGGGGGTGGAGCTAATGACACTACAGTGACACAGACAGGGGTGGAGCTAATGGCACTACAGTGACACAGACAGGAGGTGGAGCGTGGGGCTAATGACACTACAGTGACAGACAGGAGGTGGGGTAATGACACTACATGACACAGACAGGAGGTGGAGCATGGGCTAATGACACTACAGTGACACAGACAGGAGGTGGAGCGTGGGGCTAAATGACACTACAGTGACACAGACAGGGGGTGGAGCTAATGACATACAGTGACACAGACAGGAGTGGAGCGTAGGATAAGATAAGATAAGATAATGTTGCTTATAGCCAGCCGACCGCAAAGGGCCATATCAGGGCTGTCACCACGTTAAAATCAACTCACCAGTCATAAAAAAAAAAAAAAAAAAAACCTTTCATACATCTCGTTAAATGACATCGTCTAGAAACGCACCAGAAACTTTGTTAAAAATCTTTCTGCCGTAAAATCTTAAATCAGATGAAAAAATGTTAATCTCTCTCAAAAACTCAAGGATCACATCAGGCGGGACATCCCTGAACAGGATTCTTCATGGACTCCGCTGTAAAATGTTTGTGTCTCACATCGTGCAAGTCCCAACACTCTAAAAGAACATGTTTCATTGTGAGTGGCGCATGACATGGAATGCACCACGGAGCTTCTCACACTCTTAAAAGGTAAGCATGGGTAAAAATACGAATGGCCGGTGTGCAGCCGGCACAGAACCGTTTCCTCTTTACGACCTCCCGACGTGGATGGGAGGAACTCCTGAAGGTTTGGACGGATCTGAAAGAGTTTGTTATTCGTCTGTGTGTTCCAATCCTCCTGCCAGAGGTCTCTCACATAATCGTTAATTTGGGTTTCACATCTGAGCAGGGGATATAAGTGTTGGACAGTTTCTCTCTTGTGGCGTTCTTGGCTAAACGATCAACCATTTCGTTCCCGCCGATGCCAACATGGCCAGGAACCCAAGCAAGAGTAATGTTGTAATGTCCGCCTTCAACTGCTAAAAAGTTCCAAAAAAAGTAAAAGTTCTGGATGCTGAAGGTTTGCGGCCAGCTATGGCCTCCAAAGCTGACAGCGAATCCGACAGACCCAGAAAGTCCCTCCTCGAAGAATGGGAGATTATCTTCAAAGCCAGTACTAGTGCAGTAAGTTCAGCAGAATAGACAGAAGCATCTGAATGTATATGTTCCAACAATATCTGAGAAGGAGCCCCAGGGCAGTAGGCTGCACAGCCACTCCATCCTCAGACTTGGAACCGTCAGTGAAAACTTTTTGATGGATGGGAACTTGGAACAGAGCTCGGGATACAAAGCCTTGTACGCCAGAGAGCGGGGAGACTCCTTACGGAAAGCTGCGAGATTAAAAAAGAAATCTCTGGTGTGAAAAAGGTCCATGGAGGTTGATCCCGGGAACTTGGAAAAACGGAACTACTCCAGGTCTATACCCGCATTCGCACGTGAGCTGCAAGGAAACTACTTTTCCCAGC
>CM031603.1:876203-899488 GCA_018398815.1 Conus ventricosus | reverse complement strand
AATTAAGACTGGGAGAAGAGGAAAGGGGAAGGAATTCAAGACCTGGGAAGAGGAGTAAAGGGAGGGAATTCAAGAACCTGGGAGGAAGAGGATAAAGGGGAAGGAATTCAAGACCTGGAGGAAGAGGAGTAAGGGGAAGGAATTCAAGGACCTGGGAGAAAGGAGGTAAGGAAGGAATTCAGGGACCTGGAGGAAGAGAGTAAAGGGAAGGAATTCAAGGACCTGGGAGGAAGAGGAGGTAAAGGGAAGGGAATTCAAGGACCTGAGGGGAAGAGAGGTAAAGGGAAGGGAATTAAAGGGATCTGGAGGAAGGGGAGGTAAAGGGGAAGGGAATTCAAGGACCGGGGAGAAGAGGGGGTAAAGGGAAGGGAATTCAAGGACTGGGAGGGGAAAAGGGGAAGGTAAGGTAAAGGGAGAAGGGAATTCAAGGCCCTTGGAGGAAGGGGGAGGGAAAATTCACGTGTCCATCTTCCAAAGTTCAGGTTTATTTTCCACAATTCTTTAGGACAAATGCAAAAACATAAATCAATAAAAGTTAAAATATTCTGTTTGGGCATATTTCACTCCAGCCTGCGATGACTTGCAAAACAGGCATTCACTAGCTTGTTGATTTGAGTTATACTCACATTCAATGTTTGTCGCTGCTTGCTTTTGATTGATTTTTTTCAACACATCTACATTAGTTGAAGAAAAATGGAAACTGTATAGAAGGCAGAACAAAGCCAAGTCTATCACTCTCAGCTCAGGATTTAGTGAATTAACCGATGAAAAATGGAAACAGTGCAGAACACAGAAAAAAAACCTTAAGCCTATCACCCTCAGCTCAGAATCTAATACCTGCTGTACTGGCACCGTGTTTAAGACAGACGAAAAGAGATCTCTTCACCAGATCATGTCATGTCATGAGTTGGCAATGAGGCCAGAAATGAAATACACTGCAAGCACACACACACACAGATGCACACCTGACAACATGCACACAAATGAATATGCATGGGTGCACACACACACACACACACACACACACACACACACACACACACACACACACACACACACACACACATGCGTGCACGCACACACACACACACACACACCACACACACACACACACACACACACACACACACACACACACACACACAACACACGTACACACACATATACGTACACACACACTAGATTTACCATACTTATTCAAAGGAATAAACTCTGATAATTAACCTTAAAGAAACATTTCTGTTCCACTGAACAAAAGAGACAAACAAATTACAAGACCAAACATGGCACGTTTTGACCACTATGGCCTTCTTGAGGCAACAAAAACAACATTCACTGTCATGGTCTTCCTGAGACAACAAAAACAACATTCACTGTTATGGCCTTGAGGCAACAAAAACAACATCACTGTTATGGCCTTGAGGCAACAAAAACAACATTCACTGTCATGGCCTTGAGGCAACAAAAACAACATTCACTGTTATGGCCTTGAGGCAACAAAAAAAACATTCACTGTTATGGCCTTGAGGCAACAAAAACAACATTCACTGTTATGGCCTTGAGGCAACAAAAACAACATTCACTGTCATGGCCTTGAGGCAACAAAAACAACATTCACTGTTTGGCCTTGAGGCAACAAAAACAACATTCACTGTCATGGCCTTGAGGCAACAAAAACAACATTCACTGTTATGGCCTTGAGGCAAAGAAAACAACATTCACTGTCATGGCCTTGAGGCAACAAAAACAACATTCACTGTTATGGCCTTGAGGCGACAAAAACAACATTCACTGTTATGGCCTTGAGGCAACAAAACAACATTCACTGTCATGACCTTGAGGCAAGAAAAACACCATTCACTGTCATGGCCTTGAGGCAAGATAAACAACATTCACTGTTATGGTCTTGAGGCAACAAAAACAACATTCACTGTCATGGCCTTGAGGCAAGATAAACAACATTCACTGTTATGGTCTTCTTGAGGCAACAAAAACAACATTCACTGTCATGGCCTTGAGGCAAGATAAACAACATTCACTGTTATGACCTTGAGGCAAGATAAAATGACCTTGAGGCAACAAAAACAACATTCACTGTCATGGCCTTGAGGCAAGATAAACAACATTCACTGTCATGGCCTTGAGGCAACAAAAATAACATTCACTGTTATGGCCTTCAGGCAACAAAAACAACATTCACTGTTATGACCTTGAGGCAACAAAAAACAACATTCACATGTTATGGCCTTGAGGCAACAAAAACAACATTCACTGTTATGGCCTTCAGGCAACAAAAACAACATTCACTGTTATGACCTTGAGGCAAGATAAACAACATTCACTGTTATGGCCTTGAGGCAAGATAAACAACATTCACTGTTATGGCCTTGAGGCAAGATAAACAACATTCACTGTTATGACCTTGAGGCAAGATAAACAACATTCACTGTTATGGCCTTCAGGCAAGATAAACAACATTCACTGTTATGGCCTTGAGGCAAGATAAACAACATTCACTGTTATGGCCTTGAGGCAACAAAAACAACATTCACTGTCATGGCCTTGAGGCAACAAAAACAACATTCACTGTCATGGCCTTGAGGCAACAAAAACAACATTCACTGTTATGGCCTTGAGGCAAGATAAACAACATTCACTGTCATGGCCTTGAGGCAAGATAAACAACATTCACTGTCATGGCCTTGAGGCAAGATAAACAACATTCACTGACATGGCCTTGAGGCAAGATAAACAACATTCACTGTCATGGTCTTGAGGCAAGATAAACAACATTCACTGTTATGGCCTTGAGGCAAGATAAACAACATTCACTGTTATGGCCTTGAGGCAACAAAAACAACATTCACTGTCATGGCCTTGAGGCAACAAAAACCACATTCACTGTCATGGCCTTGAGGCAACAAAAACACATTCACTGTCATGGCCTTGATGCAAGATAAACAACATTCACTGACATGGCCTTGAGGCAAGATAAACAACATTCACTGTTATGGCCTTGAGGCAAGATAACAACATTCACTGTTATGGCCTTGAGCAAGATAAACAACAATCACTGTTATGGCCTTGAGGCAAGATAAACAACATTCACTTTTAGGCCTTGAGGCAACAAAAACAACATTCACTGTTATGGCCTTGAGGCAAGATAAACAACATTCACTGTCATGGCCTTGAGGCAACAAAAACCAACATTCACTGTTATGGCCTTGAGGCAAGATAAACAACATTCACTGTCATGGCCTTGAGGCAAGATAAACAACATTCACTGTTATGGCCTTGAGGTAAGATAAACAACATTCACTGTTATGGCCTTGAGACAACATAAACAACATTCATTGTTATGGCCTTCAGGCAAGAAAAACAACATTCACTGTTATAGCCTAATCCCTTCCCACTGAAGATCAATTTTGCACCCCATTTGAGGAGATAAAAGATTGGTCATTCTTCATTTTCATTGTCTATTTGAGGAGATAAAAGATTGGTCATTCTTCATTTTCATTGTCTATTTGAGGAGATAAAAGATTGGTCATTCTTCATTTTCATTGTCTATTTGAGGAGATAAAAGATTGGTCATTCTTCATTTCATTGTCTATTTGAGGAGATAAAAGATTGGTCATTCTTCATTTTCATTGTCTATTTGAGGAGATAAAAGATTGGTCATTCTTCATTTTCATTGTCTATTTGAGGAGATAAAAGATTGGTCATTCTTCATTTTCATTGTCTATTTGAGGAGATAAAAGATTGGTCATTCTTCATTTTCATTGTCTATTTGAGGAGATAAAAGATTGGTCATTCTTCATTTTCATTGTCTTCAATGTCGTTTGTCTTGCCTGAAGAAGATCAAAGAGGTCGAAACGCGTCGTGTTTTGTCTTGTAGTTTGTTTGTGTCTTTTGTTGGGTGGAACAGTTAATCTTCTTTGAAGTTTGTTTGTGTCTTTTTGTTGGGGGAACAGTTAATCTTCTTTGAAGTTTGTTTGTGTCTTTTGTTGGGGGAACAGTTAATCTTCTTTGAAGTTTGTTTGTGTCTTCTGTTTTGGGGGAACAGTTAATCTTCATTGAAGTTTGTTTGTGTCTTTTGTTGGGTGGAACAGTTAATCTTCATTGAAGTTTGTTTGTGTCTTTTGCTGGGGGGAACAGTTAATCTTCATTGAAGTTTGTTTGTGTCTTTGTTGGGGGGAACAGTTAATCTTCATTGAAGTTTGTTTGTGTCTTTTGTTGGTGGAACAGTTAATCTTCTTTGAAGTTTGTTTGTGTCTTTTGTTGGGGGGAACAGTTAATCTTCATTGAAGTTTGTTTGTGTCTTTGTTGGGGGAACAGTTAATCTTCATTGAAGTTTGTTTGTGTCTTTTGTTGGGTAGAACAGTTAATCTTCATTGAAGTTTGTTTGTGTCTTTTGTTGGGGGAACAGTTAATCTTCATTGAAGTTTGTTTGTGTCTTTTGTTGGGTAGAACAGTTAATCTTCATTGAAGTTTGTTTGTGTCTTTTGTTGGGGAACAGTAAATCTTCTTTGAAGTTTGTTTGTGTCTTTTGTTGGGTGGAACAGTTAATCTTCTTTGAAGTTTGTTTGTGTCTTTTGTTGGGTGGAACAGTTAATCTTCTTTGAAGTTTTGTGTCTTTGTTGGGTGGAACAGTTCATCTTCTTTGAAGTTTGTTTGTGTCTTTTTTTGGGTGGAACAGTTTAATCTTCTTTGAAGTTTGTTTGTGTCTTTTGTTGGTGGAACAGTTCATCTTCTTTGAGGTTTGTTTTGTGTCTTTTGTTGGGTGGAACAGTTAATCTTCATTGAAGTTTGTTTGTGTCTTTTGTTGGGGGGAATAGTTCATCTTCTTTGAAGTTTGTTTGTGTCATTTGTTGGGTAGAACAGTTAATCTTCTTTGAGTTTGTTTGTGTCTTTTGTTGGGTGGAAACAGTTAATCTTCATTGAAGTTTGTTTGTGTCTTTTGTTGGGGGAACAGTTAATCTTCTTTGAGGTTTGTTTGTGTCTTTTGTTGGGTGGAACAGTTAATCTTCATTGAAGTTTGTTTGTGTCTTTTGTTGGGGGGAACAGTTAATCTACTTTGAGGTTTGTTTGTGTCTTTTGTTGGGTGGAACAGTTAATCTTCTTTGAAGTTTGTTTGTGTCTTTTGTTGGGTGGAACAGTTAATCTCTTTGAAGTTTGTTTGTGTCTTTTGTTGGTGGAACAGTTAATCTTCATTGAAGTTTGTTTGTGTCTTTTTGTTGGGGGGAACAGTTTAATCTTCATTGAAGTTTGTTTGTGTCTTTTGTTGGGTGGAACAGTTAATCTTCATTGAAGTTTCTTTCTGTCTTTTGTTGGGTGGAACAGTTAATCTTCTTTGAAGTTTGTTTGTGTCTTTTGTTGGGTGGAACAGTTCATCTTCTTTGAGGTTTGTTTGTGTCTTTTGTTGGGGGAACAGTTAATCTTCTTTGAGGTTTGTTTGTGTCTTTTGTTGGGTGGAACAGTTAATCTTCTTTGAAGTTTGTTTGTGTCTTTTGTTGGGTGGAACAGTTAATCTTTCTTGAAGTTTGTTTTGTCTTTTGTTGGGGTCAACAGTTAATCTTCATTGAGGTTTGTTTGTGTCTTTGGTTTGGGGGAACAGTTAATCTTCTTTGAAGTTTGTTTGTGTCTTTTGTTGGGTGGAACAGTTAATCTTCTTTGAGGTTTGTTTGTGTCTTTTGTTGGGTGGAACAGTTTTAATCTTCATTGAGGTTTGTTTGTGTCTTTTGTTGGGGGGAACAGTTAATCTTCTTTGAAGTTTGTTTGTGTCTTTTGTTGGGTGGAACAGTTCATCTTCTTTGAAGTTTTTTGTGTCTTTTGTTGGGTAGAACAGTTAATCTTCATTGAAGTTTGTTTGTGTCTTTTGTTGGGTGAACAGTTAATCTTCATTGAAGTTTGTTTGTGTCTTTGGTTGGTGGAACAGTTCATCTTCTTTGAAGTTTGTTTGTGTCTTTTGTTGGGTGGAACAGTTCATCTTCTTTGAAGTTTGTTTGTGTCTTTTGTTCGGTAGAACAGTTCATCTTCTTTGAAGTTTGATTGTGTCTTTTGTTGGGTAGAACAGTTAATCTTCATTGAAGTTTGTTTGTGTCTTATGTTGGTGAACAGTTAATCTTCTTTGAGGTTTGTTTGTTCTTTTGTTGGGGGAACATTTCATCTTCTTTGAGGTTTGTTTGTGTCTTTTGTTGGGGGAACAGTTAATCTTCTTTGAAGTTTGTTTGTGTCTTTTGTTGGGTGGAACAGTTAATCTTCTTTGAAGTTTGTTTGTGTCTTTGTTGGGTGGAACAGTTCATCTTCTTTGAAGTTTGTTTGTGTCTTTTGTTGGGGGAACAGTTAACAGTTAATCTTCTTTTTGAGTTTGTTTGTGTCTTTTGTTGGGGGGAACAGTTAACATTTAATCTTCTTTGAGTTTGTTTGTGTCTTTTGTTGGGGGGAAAAGTTCATCTTCTTTGAAGTTTGTTTGTGTCTTTTGTTGGGGGAACAGTTAACAGTTAATCTTCTTTGAGTTTGTTGTGTCTTTTGTTGGGGGGAAAAGTTCATCTTCTTTGAAGTTTGTTTGTGTCTTTTGTTGGTGGAACAGTTAATCTTCATTGAAGTTTGTTGTGTCTTTGTTGGGGGGAACAGTTAATCTTCTTTGAAGTTTGTTTGTGTCTTTTGTTGGGGGAACAGTTAATCTTTTTTGAAGTTTGTTTGTGTCTTTTGTTGGGGTGAACAGTTAATCTTCTTTGAGGTTTGTTTGTGTCTTTTGTTTGGGGAACAGTTAATCTTCTTTGAAGTTTGTTTGTGTCTTTTGTTGGGTGAACAGTTAATCTTCTTTGAAGTTTGTTTTGGTCTTTTGTTGGGGGGGAACAGTTAATCTCTTTGAAGTTTGTTTGTGTCTTTGTTGGGGAACAGTTCATCTTCTTTGAGGTTTGTTTGTGTCTTTTGTTGGGTGGAACAGTTAATCTTCTTGAGGTTTGTTTGTGTCTTTTGTTGGGGGGAACAGTTAATCTTCTTTGAAGTATGTTTGTGTCTTTTGTTGGGTGGAACAGTTCATCTTCATTGAAGTTTGTTGTGTCTTTTGTTGGGGGGAACAGTTAACCTTCTTTGAAGTTTGTTTGTGTCTTTAGTTGGGGGGAATAGTTAATCTTCTTGAAGTTTGTTTGTGTCTTTTGTTGGGGGGTACAGTTCATCTTCTTTGAAGTTTGTTTGTGTCTTTTGTTGGGGGGAACAGTTAATCTTCTTTGAAGTTTGTTTCAATTTCCACCTGCAGTCATCTCATTTTCAAAGTACAGCATGGGTCATCCATTACATCATTTTCTGTTTTTCTGTCTGTTGACACCAATAAGAACACCATACAAAGACATTCTTTGGTGTTATGATGTGGGACAATCTGGACTGCAGTGCTACAGAACATGACTGGACTGCAATGCTATAGACATGCTGGACTGCAGTGCTACAGAACATGACTGAACTGCAATGGTATAGAACATGCTGGACTGCAGTGCTACAGAACATGACTGGACTGCAGTGCTATAGAACATGCTGGACTGCAGTGCTATAGAACATGCTGGACTGCAGTGCTATAGAACATGACTGGGCAGTAGTGCACTGTTTCCTCTGGACTGCAGTGCTACAGAACATGACTGGACTGCAGTGCTATAGAACATGACTGGACTGCAGTGCTATAGAACATGACTGGACTGCAGTGCTATAGAACATGCTGGACTGCAGTGCTACAGAACATGACTGGACTGCAGTGCTATAGAACATGACTGGACTGCAGTGCTATAGAACATGATGGACTGCAATGCTATAGAACATGCTGGACTGCAGTGCTACAGAACATGACTGGACTGCAGTGCTATAGAACATGCTGGACTGCAGTGCTATAGAACATGCTGGACTGCAGTGCTATAGAACATGACTGGGCAGCAGTGCACTGTTCCTCTGGACTGCAGTGCTACAGAACATGGCTGGACTGCAGTGCTATAGAACATGACTGGACTGCAGTGCTACAGAACATGACTGGACTGCAGTGCTATAGTAACATGACTGGACTGCAGTGCTATAGAACATGACTGGGCAGCAGTGGACTGTTTCCTCTGGACTGCAGTGCTATAGAACATGACTGGGCAGCAGTGCTATAGAACATGACTGGACTGCAGTGCTATAGAACATGACTGGGCAGCAGTGCTATAGAACATGACTGGACTGCAGTGCACTGTTTCGTCTGGACTGCAGTGCTATAGAACATGACTGGACTGCAGTGCTATAGAACATGACTGGACTGCAGTGCTACAGAACATGACTGGGCAGCAGTTGCACTGTTTCCTCTGGAAGGTGGCCTCACGGCAACATGATTTCTGATCGCTCCCTGTGGACCACAGTGCTGCCTGCACGACGCAATGACAAAGGGTGTGGCTGTGTTGGAGGGAGACACATTGAGTGACGTGGGATCAATGCAAATGGTGGAGGTGGAGGGGAGGGGAGGAGGGTGGAGGAAGGGGAAGGGGCAAGGAAAATGAGTCAAAGGAAAAAAAAAACATGAAGAAAGGTTGAACAGAAGAGCTGAAGGTGCCCAACATGAAGAAAGGGTTAAACAGAAGAGCTGAAGGTGCCCAAACATGAAGAAAGGGTTAACAGAAGAGCTGAAGGTGCCCAAACATAAAGAAAGGTTGAAACAGAAGAGCTGAAGGTGCCCAAACATTAAGAAAGGTTGAACAGAGAGCTGAAGGTGCCCAAACATGAAGAAAGGGTAAACAGAAGAGCTGAAGGCTGGAGGTGCCCAACAATGAAGAAAGGGTCAACAGAAGAGCTGAAGGCTGGAGGTGCCCAAACATAAAGAAGGGTCACAGAGAGCTGAAGGCTGAAGGTGCCCAAACATAAGAAAGGGTCAACAGAAGAGAGGTGTCCCACCTCTCTCTGCAGTTGTGCCAGCTTCAGCTCCAGACCAGAGGCTAGACGATGCTCCCTTGTCTGGCTGGCTGGAACTGGGGACCCCCGATGACCGGTGCCGACTGGACGCTGGGCTGGGTGTGGACTGAACATCTGTTCCTGGGGGCTGCAGTGCGCAGGATGCTGGTGTCTGGGCCTGAAGAGATGGACAGAAACAGATGGACAGAAACAGATGACATAAACAGACGGACAGAAACAGATGGACAGAAACAGACGGACAGAAACAGATGGACAGAAAACAGACGGACATAAACAGATGGACTGAAACAGATGGACAGAAACAGACGGACAGAAACAGATGGACAGATAGACATGGATAAAGAACGAAAGGAGGAAGAAAAACACACACACACAGGATGAAAGAAAAGAAGGAGACAAAAAGAATGACCAGAAAAGAGGAATAAAAGAGATGGGAAAAACAGAGAAAAACAAAAGATACAGACAAAAATCCAAAGACACAGACCAACAGCAGACACACAGACGAAACAGTGGGGAGAAAAAGGAAAAGAAGTCATACAGGTGAACACTTCACAGAATAAATCAATGCTGGAATACAAAATTAAAACTTTATGCTATTCATAAGACATAAACAAAACAATTTTGTCTCCTCCAGTTCCAAATACGTTGTGTCATAAGTCCTCCACATCATTTAGATCTTTCACATCACCACACAGGAAACGATGGGAAACGGTGGCAAAGAAGTCACCATCGGGGCGAATGCAGGCTCTAGCCCACATCATTTAGATCTTTCACATCAACCACAAAGGAAACATGGGAAACAGAGGCAAAGAAGTCACCATGGGGCAGGTGCAGGCTCTGGCCCACATCATTTAGATCTTTCACATCAACCACAAGGAAACAGAGGAAACAGAGGCAAAGAAGTCACCATCGGGCAGGTGCAGGCTCTGGCCTGGCCTGTCTGAGAGGAGAGTGTGTAAATGTTTGGACTTGGGCAGGGGGGGGGGGGGGGGGTTGCAGGTGGGGTAGGAGGAAGATAGGGTTTCTTCACACACATAACACTGTTTATCTAAACACATTACCATACTTCTCCAAACATGCCATGCCATGTTTGTGTTTGGACCTGGGGGGGGGGGGGGGGGGGGAGGGGGCACACGTGGGGTAGGCGGGTAGATAGGGTTTCTTCACATACATAACACTGTTTATCTAAACACATTACAATGCTTCTCCAAACATGCCATGCACTGTTTCTCTAAATACACAATAAAAAGAAGTTTTGTCTGAACACACCAGTGTATCATCAAACACACTAAGATGTAATCAAACACAGGAGAATGTTTCTATTTCTCCAACGTTCCTACAGGCATTAATGTTCATGATTAGTTCCTCCAGGCATCAATGTTCATGATTAGTTCCTCCACGCATTAATGTTCATGATTAGTTCCTCCAGGCATTAATGTTCATGATTAGTTTCCTCCACGCATTAATGTTCATGATTAGTTCCTCCAGGCATTAATGTTCATGATTAGTTCCTCTAGGCATTAATGTTCATGATTAGTTCCTCCAAGCATTAATGTTCATGATTAGTTCCTCCAGCATTAATGTTCATGATTTTTCCTCCAGGCATTAATGTTCATGATTAGTTCCTCCAGGCATTAATGTTCATGATTAGTTCCTCCATGCATTAATGTTCATGATTAGTTCCTCCAGGCATTGATGTTCATGATTAGTTCCTCCAGGCATCATTAATGTTCATGATTAGTTCCTCCAGGCATTAATGTTCATGATTAGTTCCTCCATGCATTAATGTTCATGATTCTCTACACCCATGAAGTTTCTGTCATCACCAGCTATAATACACAGAAACAGAAAAAAGAAACACAGAAAGCTAACCATTACATGATAATGTGTGTGTGTGTGTGTGTGTGTGTGTGTGTGTGTGTGTGTGTGTGTGTGTGTGTGTGGTGTGTGTGTGTGTGTGTGTGTGTGAGTGTGTGTGTGTGTGTATGAGTGTGTGTGTGTGTTTGAGTATGTGTGTATATATATATATATACACACATACATACATAGCATTCTTCTTAAAACTGAAAAGGCAGAGGAGTCAAATTACCACTTTCCGCGGTCACTGAGGAGAAACCACCAAGTTTCGAAATATCGGTAATGACCAGGAGTTATATGTTAGTGAGTTTCCCTCCCTATTGGAGATGTCTCCCCCTTGGAGAATATAAGCTTGCTGAAGGCTCATTTTGAGAAGCATTTATTTTATTTTTTCCCCAATCACCCACTCAAGCACATACTGTTAGTTAGGCAGAATCATCTACCACTGCAGATATGAATGCGTATCTCCCCCTATTTCTTCAATCTAAGACATAAGAGCAAGCTTTGTTTATAATTCAATATATATATATATATATATATATATATATATTATATATATATATATATATAATATATATATATATATATATAAACAGTCAAAGTAGATAAAAATCCAAACAAACAAGATAAAAATTTCCCAAATTTTCGGCTATATTTGCCTTCGTCAGGGGTACAGACTGTGACAGTAAAAAGCTCGCATTCTCCACCCTCAGATCCTGAACACAAATCACAAATGTATACAGTAGGGAAAAGGCACATGAATTAAAATGTTTTAACTTAAAATAAAACGTTGAGTATAAAACACTTCATCAATAGGAAACATAAAATTAGGATAGGGGTGAAGGGTGAGGGGGCCAAAAGGTGCAGATTGATAATAGGTTGACCATAATTTTGATTGCCACCACAGACCACGATCTTGACATATGCAGCGTGAGAGAGAGAGAGAGAGAGAGAGAGAGAGAGAGAGAGAGAGCGTGCAGGGGGGGGGGGGAGGGGGGGGAGGGGAGGGGAATTCCACGTTCGGAAAAGCGCAAAAGAAAACTTCCACCATGTGCCTGTTTCATGGGGGATGAAGAAAAGGAGACCACGCACGAGAACCATTATTGTTCTGAGCTCACGTCAGTGTGTACATGCTCACAAACACCCAAACGCACGAGCGCATGCGTAGAACACACTTTCTAGGATATATAATTAGACCTAGGGGGAGTTTAGAGGGAAGGAGAGAAAGAATGTAGAAATGTTGAGGGGAATTGGGGAGGGGCGAGGGAGAGAGCTGGGTGGGATAATGGATGGGTACGTGGGAGAGGGAGGGAGAGGTTTGAAGGAGGATTGGTGAGGGTAGGGGAGTAGGGAAATAAATGGGGGAGGAGAAGGGGATGGGGAAGGGGTTGGGTGAGGGGAGCGGGGATCGATTGCGACAATGGAGAAATAGAGGGCAGAAACGTCGGGAGGAGAAAGGAAGGGGAGGAAAACGTGCGATAGACTACGTATTCTCTACATGATTTCCAACTTCATGTATATCATATACATACCATCTCGTCAAACATTACTATAATGCATATAAATACACACCAATTACATAAGTATAATACACACTTATGCATGCGCTCACACATAATATACACACACACACATATATATATATTATAATATATATGTGTGTGTGTGTGTGTGTGTGTGTGTGTGTGTGTGTGTTGTGTGTGTGTGTTGTGTGTGTGTCTGGGGTGTGTGTGTGTGTGTGTGTGTGTGTGTTGTGTGTGTGTGTGTGTGGTGTGTGTGAGTGAGTGTGTATGTGTGTGTGTGTGTGTGTGTGTGTGTGTGTGTGTGTGTGTGTGTGTGTGTGTGTGTGTGTGTGTGTGAGTATGAGTGTGTGTGTGTGTGTGTTGTGTGTGTGTGTGTGTGTGTGTGTGTGTGTGTGTGTGAGTGTGAATAGATTTCTGTATGAGTGTGTGTGTGTGTGTGTGTGTGTGTGTGTGTGTGTGTGTGTGTGTGTGAGTGTGAATAGTTTCTGTGTGAGTGTGTGTGTGTGTGTGTGTGTGTGTGTGTGTGTGTGTGGTGTGTTGTGTGTGTGTGTAGTGGGGGGGTATGTGTATATGTATGTGTGTGTGTGTGTGAGAGAGAGAGAGACAATGACAATTACAATGACAGTGTTTTAATGTTAGGCCTCCAGCCTGTAAACATAGGTACAAAGTAAAACAATGTAGTGTTTTCCAAACAGACGGGTGATAGGAATCAACTTAAATTTGTAGCAATAATATGTGCTTCCCTGTGTCTCAGTGCATAAAATATATACATATGAGAGAGAGAGAGAGAGAGAGAGAGAGAGAGAGAGAGAGAGAGAGAGAGAACTCAAACTCAAACTCAAATAGTTAAATTGCAAAGGCCACCGACCTATCTGCAATGAGGTCAAGAACAAAAAGTAGAACACACACACGCCCGGCTCATATACTGAAAATTATGAAAGAAAATATTTGCACAACAAAATGTTCTTCTTGAAATTACTCTGGCATTTGTGTGTTAGCTGACAACAGTTCCTCTCTTTCGTTTTAGTGCTTTAACAATGAACATAGCCACAAAGCGAGTAACCCATTCTCATTTCATTTTGCAGTAAAAGAAGCAATGACACTTGATAAACATTTCTGGTGTGAGGCAAAATGTATTTAGCTCTTAAATCTTTATAGGATGGACAGACAATCAAAAAATGTATTTCGTCCTCGATTTGATGACAGAATGGACAGTTTTGGGGAGTTTAGTGTATATCTTTGATGGACATTCAAATCACTCATACCCAGTCGAAATCTCACGGACACTTTGAGAAATTTAGGAATTGTTATATCAAGTTTGATATTTCTCAGGCTGCCATAAGGATTTGAAGGAATAATATGTTGAATATCTGTCACTATTAAGTATTTCACTATCCCAATTTTGTCTATAACAGTCAGTCATGCAATGTTTAAGTTCACATAAAAACAGTTTTTCATAATCCACTCCACCATTTAACCAAACAAAAGAAAAGCCATGAGTATCCAAACAATGTTTTATCAAAGATACACCAATTTGTTTGTACACTCTGATTTCTAGTACAATGAAATAGTCAGATTTTCTATTTCATAGCTTGTTTTGATAGTCAGCAAGTGACAGCTTTTGCAATTGAACCATAGCGCACTGAGTTATTGAGAGAGAGAGAGAGGGAGAGGGAGAGAGAGAGAGAAAAGAGATAGAGAGAAGAGAGAGAGAGAGAGAGAGAAAAGAAAGAAAAAGAGGGAAAGACAAGAGACAGAGGCAGAGATTGAGACAGAGATTGAGACAGAGACAGAGACTGGGCCACAGTCCCCACCCAGGGCCAGAAGAGCCAAGCCTGGCTGTTGTACACACCATGAGGACAGGGAAGGCTCTGCTCCTTCCTGGCTGACAGGACGGTGAGGTGTGTTGACCACCGTCCTGCACACAGTGCACACCATCCCACCTGTCATTTTATCACACAGTCCACCCCACCCCACCTGTCATTTATCACACAGTCCACACCATCCCACCTGTCAGTTATCACACAGTCCACACCACTCCACTTGTCAGTTATCACACAGTCCACACCATCCCACCTGTCATTTTATCACACAGTCCACACCACTCCACCTGTCAGTTATCACACAGTCACAACCACCCCACCTGTCATTTTATCACATAGTCCACACCCCCCCCACCTGTCAGTTATCACACAGTCCACACCACCACACCCCATCTGTCAGTTATCAAACAGTTCACACCACCTCATCTGTCATTTATCACACAGTTCACACCACCCCACCTGTCAGTTATCACATAGTCCACACCACTCCACCTGTCAGTTATCACACAGCCCACACCACACCACCTGTCAGTTATCACATAGTCCACCCCACCCCACCTGTCAGTTATCATATAGTCCACACCACTCCACCTGTCATTATCACACATAGTCCACACCACCCCCACCTGTCAGTTATCACATAGTCCACACCACCCCACTCCACCTGTCAGTTATCACACAGTCCACCCCACTTCACCTGTCATTATCACATAGTCCACACCACTCCACCTGTCAGTTATCACACAGTCCACACCACTCCACCTGTCAGTTACCACACATAGTCCACACCACCCCCCCCCTGTCAGTTATCACACACAGTCCACCCACTTCACCTGTCATTATCACACAGTCCACATCACTCCACCTGTCAGTTATCACATAGTCCACACCACTCCACCTGTCAGTTATCACATAGTCCACACCACTCCACCTGTCAGTTATCACACAGTCCACCCCACTCCACCTGTCAGTTATCACACAGTCCACACCACTCCACCTGTCAGTTATCACATAGTCCACACCACACCACCTGTCATTATCACAGAGTCCACACCACTCCACCTGTCAGTTATCACACAGTCCACACCACTCCACCTGTCAGTTATCACATAGTCCACACAACTCCACCTGTCAGTTATCACATAGTCCACACCACTCCACCTGTCAGTTATCACACAGTCCACCCCACTCCACCTGTCAGTTATCACAACAGTCCACATCACTCCACCTGTCAGTTATCACACAGTCCACACCACTCCACCTGTCAGTTATCACACAGTCCACATCACTCCACCTGTCAGTTATCACACACAGTCCAAAACCACCCCACCTGTCAGTCATCACACAGTCCCACCACTCCACCTGTCATTATCACACACAGTCCACACCACTCCACCTTCAGTTATCACACATAGTCCACACCACCCCACCTGTCAGTTATCACACAGTCCACACCACTCCACCTGTCAGTTATCACACACAGTCCACACCACCCCACCTGTCAGTCATCACACAGTCCACACCACTCCACCTGTCAGTTATCACACACAGTCCACACCACCCCACCTGTCAGTTATCACACACAGTCCACACCATCCACCTGTCAGTTATCACACATAGTCCACACCACCCCACCTGTCAGTCATCACACAGTCCACACCACTCCACCTGTCAGTTATCATACAGTCCAAACCACCCCACCTGTCAGTTATCACACAGTCCATACCACTCACACCTGTCAGTTATCACACAGTCCACATCACTCCACCTGTCAGTTATCACACACAGTCCACCCCACCCCACCTGTCAGTTATCACACAGTCCACATCACTCCATCTGTCAGTTATCACACACAGTCCACACCACTCCACCTGTCAGTTATCACACAGTCCACACCACCCCACCTGTCAGTTATCACACAGTCCAAACCACACCACCTGTCAGTTATCACATAGTCCACACCACCCCACCTGTCAGTTATCACATAGTCCACACCACCCCACCTGTCAGTTAATCATATAGTCCACACCACCCCACCTGTCAGTTATCAAAATAGTCCACACCACCCCACCTGTCAGTTATTACACAGTCCACACCACCCCACCTGTCAGTTATCACACAGTCCACACCAATCCACCTGTCAGTTATCACACACAGTCCACACCACTCCACCTGTCAGTTATCACACACAGTCCACACCACTCCACCTGTCAGTTATCACACAGTCCACACCACCCCACCTGTCATTTAAATCACACAGTCCACACCACTCCACCTGTCAGTTATCACACAGTCCACACCACTCCACCTGTCAGTTATCACACAGTCCACACCACCCCAAAATGTCAGTTATCACACAGTCCACACCACCCCACCTGTCAGTTATCACACAGTCCACACCACCCCACTATTTTTTTTTAATGACTGGTGAGTTGATTTTAAACATGTTGACAGCCCTGATGTGGCCCTTTGCGGTGGGCTGGGCTATAAGCAACATTATCTTATCTTATCTTACCTGTCAGTTATCACATAGTCCACACCACCCCACCTGTCAGTTATCACATAGTCCACACCACCCCACCTGTCAGTTTCACATAGTCCACACCACCCCACCTGTCAGTTATCACATAGTCCCACACATCCCCACCTGTCAGTTATTACACAGTCCACACCACCCCACCTGTCAGTTATCACACAGTCCACACCACTCCACCTGTCAGTTATCACACACAGTCCACACCACCCCACCTGTCATTTTCACACAGTCCACACCACTCCACCTGTCAGTTATCACACAGTCCACACCACTCCACCTGTCAGTTATCACACAGTCCACACCACCACACCTGTCAGTTATTACACAGTCCACACCACCCCACCTGTCAGTTATCATATAGTCCACACCACCCCACCTGTCAGTTACCACACAGTCCACACCACTCCACCTGTCATTTTATCACACATCCACACCACCCCATCTGTCAGTTATCACACAGTCCACACCAACCCACCTGTCAGTTATCACACAGTCCACACCACTCCACCTGTCAGTTATCACACAGTCCACACCACCCATCTGTCAGTTATCACACAGTCCACACCACCCCACCTGTCATTTTATTACACAGTCCACACCACCCCATCTGTCAGTTATCACACAGTCCACACCACCCCACCTGTCAGTTATCACACATAGTCCACACCACTCCACCTGTCAGCTATCACACAGTCCTCACCATCCCACCTGTCAGTTATCACACAGTCCACACCACCCACCTGTCAGTTATCACACACTGCTTGTCACTGTTCAGTGCTCTACATCATATCCATAATGACACACACTGTCACTGCTCTAGTACATCCTATCCATTATCACACACACTGTTCACTGCTCTACATCATATCCATCATCACACTGTTTCAGTGCTCTACATCATATCCATCACACACACACTGTTCAGTGCTCTACATCATATCCATCATCACACACACTGTTCACTGCTCTACATCATATCCATCATCACACACTGTTCATTGCTCTACATCATATCCATCTTCACACACACTGTTCACTGCTCTACATCATATCCATCATCACACTGTTCACTGCTCTACATCATATCCATCATCACACACTGTTCAGTGCTCTACATCATATCCATCATCACACACTGTTCAGTGCTCTACATCATATCCATCATCACACACACTGTTCACTGCTCTACATCATATCCATCATCACACTGTTCACTGCACTACATCATATCCATCATCACACACTGTTCACTGCATCTACATCATATCCATCATCATACACACTGTTCACTGCTCTACATCATATCCATCATCACACACTGTTCACTGCTCTACATCATATCCATCATCACACACACTGTTCAGTGCTCTACATCATATCCATCATCACCCCACTGTTCAGTGCTCTACATCATATCCATCATCACACACTGTTCACTGCTCTACATCAAATCCATCATCACACACTTTTTCACTGCTCTACATCATATCCATCATCACACACACTGTTCACTGCTCTACATCATATCCATCATCACACACTGTTCACTGCTCTACATCATATCCATCATCACACACTGTTCACCGCTCTACATCATATCCATCATCACACACTGTTCACTGCTCTACATCATAATCCATCATCACACACTGTTCAGTGCTCTACCTCATATCCATCATCACACTGTTCACGCTCTACATCATATCCATCATCACACACTGTTCACTGCTCTACATCCTATCCATCATCACACACTGTTCACTGCTCTAAAATCATATCCATCATCACACTGTTCATTGCTCTACATCATATCCATCACCACACACACTGTTCATTTGCTCTACATCATATCCATCATCACACACACTGTTCACTGCTGTACATCATATCCATCATCACACTGTTCATTGCTCTACATCATATCCATCACCACACACAACTGTTCACTGCTCTACATCCTATCCACCCATCACACACACTGTTCACTGCTGTACATCATATCCATCATCACACTGTTCATTGCTCTACATCATATCCATCACCACACACACTGTTCACTGCTCTACATCATATCCATCATCACACACAGCCCCTGATATGGCCCTTTGCGGTCGGCTGGGCTATAAGCAACATTATCTTATCTTATCATCACACACACTGTTCACTGCTCTCCCATCATATCCATCATCACACACTGTTCACTGCTCTACATCTTTATCCATCATCACACACACTGTTCACTGCTCTACATCCTATCCATCATCACACACACTGTTCACTGCTCTACATCATATCCATCATCACACACACTGTTCACTGCTCTAACATCATATCCATCATCACAACTGTTCACTGCTCTACATCATATCCATCATCACACTGTTCACTGCTCTACATCATATCCATCATCACACTGTTCACTGCTCTACATCATATCCATCATCACACACTGTTCACCGCTCTACATCATATCCATCATCACACTGTTCAGTGCTCTACATCATATCCATCATCACACACACTGTTCGCTGCTCTACATCATATCCATCATCACACACTGTTCACTGTTTCTAACATATCCATGTTGTCGTTGTTGTTGTTGTCGTACCCTGGCTAAAAGACTCCAGGGATCATCCGAACAGCCGAAGTATTGAACACTATGGCACAAATGCATCAGCTGGGATGAGAACATTACGTGTGTGACCGTTTTTGATTAACCCCGCCACATGGGGAGGGCCCCACTCCGACTTCGGGGATTTGGAGACTGTGTTATGCTAGGAGCTTTGTCACGACTGAAGACAATCCCCACATAACTATGCAGAGCATAACAACATTTTGATGTAGCCTTGGTGTTCTGGCCTATGTCAATTGGTCTGACACAGCCTTATGTACATCATATCCATCATGACACACACTGTTCACTGCTCTACATCATATCCATCATCACACACTGTTTCACACCGCTCTACATCATATCCATCATCACAAAACACTGTTCACTGCTCTACATCATATCCATCATCACACACTGTTCACCGCTCTACATCATATCCATCATCACACTGTTCAGTGCTCTACATCATATCCAAACATCACACACACTGTTCAGTGATCTACATCATATCCATCATCACACACTGTTCACTGCCCTACATATCCATCATCACACACACTGTTCACTGTTCTACATCATATCCATCATCACACACTGTTCACTGCTCTACATCATAACCATCATCACACACTGTTCACTGCTCTACATCATATCCATCATCACACACACTGTTCACTGCTCTACATCATATCCATCATCACACACTGTTCAGTGCTCTACCTCATATCCATCATCACACTGTTCACTGCTCTACATCATATCCATCATCACACACTGTTCACTGCTCTACATCATATCCATCATCACACACTGTTCACTGCTCTGCATCATATCCATCATCACACTGTTCATTGCTCTACATCATATTCATCACCACACACACACTGTTCACTGCTTCTACATCATATCCTTCATCACACACACTGTTCACTGCTCTACATCAATCATCACACACTGTTCACTGCTCTAACATCATATCCATCATCACACACACTGTTCACACTGCTCTACATCCTATCCATCATCACACACACTGTTCACTGCTGTACATCATATCCATCATCACACACACTGTTCACTGCTCTACATCATATCCATCATCACACACACTGTTCACTGCTCTACATCATATCCATCATCACACTGTTCACTGCTCTACATCATATCCATCATCACACACACTGTTCACTGCTCTACATCATATCCATCATCACACTGTTCACTGCTCTACATCATATCCATCATCACACACACTGTTCACTGCTCTACATCATATCCATCATCACACACACGGCTTTTTTGAATTTGTCTGTTGAATTGGTATTATTTGGCATGCAGATCATTTCAGAGGTGATGAAACCTTTGACTTCATACTTCTTTGAAAATGTTTTATCTATAAATGCGAATGCGAGAAAAAACTTCCAATTTTGATAAGCTTTCTACATTATCTAAAGACAAGATATAACTTTGAACAACAAGTTGCAAAAGCGTAAAGTCAAGTCAAAACTGCATGAAAAATGGCAACTGTACCAATCTTAATAGAAGTGTAACTTTTGAACTCGATGTATATATGCTTAGGGACAAATCTGTCTCTGTGTCACTTAACATGCATGCACATTGGGATCCCCGGGTGGCTTTGTCGGTGCCCTATCCTCTCTCTCTCTCTCTCTCTCTCTCTCTCTCCTCTCTCTCTCTCTCCTCTCTCTCTCTCCTCTCTCTGTTTCATTTGTTTTTGGCTCCCCCCCCCCCCCCCTATTTTTTGTTCTGTATTCAATCATATTTTGAAAAATCTCCCCCTACAAATATGTTAACACATGGTACAAAAACTGTTTATGAAACCTGGCCAAAATGTAAATGTTTGGCTGTTGAATCATAAATGGTGTGAATCTTACGCTGATATGAAGTGAAATGCTATGAATCTGTGTGAAATGTTTTGTTTTTGCAAGGAGAAAAAAAAAAAACAAAAAAACAAACGAACACACACACACACTGGTCAGACTGCACCACACACTGTTCACTGCTCTACATCAGATCCACAGTGGTACTCACTCTGTGGTACATAATAATTAATACTGTCAACAAGCTCTACATCATATCACAGTGGTACTCACTCTGTGGTATGTAATACTGTCAACAAGCTCTACATCATATCCACAGTGGTACTCACTCTGTGGTACATAATAATTAATATTGTCAACAAGCTGTACATCAGATCCACAGTAGTACTCACTATGTGGTGTGTAATACCGTAAACAAGCTGTACATCATATCCACAGTGTCACCTACTGTATGTCAGGTAATACAGCCAACAATCTGTACATCATACCCTTAGTGTTATGACCCTATTGTCAGGTAATGCAGTTATGAAACTGTACATTATACGCACAGTGATACCTGCCCTATGTCAGGTAACACAGTAGAAGCTGTACATTATATGCACAGTGACACCTGCCCTATGTCAGGTAATACAGTTAGAAGCTGTACATTATATGCACAGTGGTATCTACCCTATGTCAGGTAATACAATCGACAGTCCCATACCATGCTGTTTGTATTTTGATTTGCATGCTGTGCCTATTCAGTTGACTATGGGCAGAGTTGCATACTGTGCCTATTCAGCTGACCAAGGGCAGAGTTGCATACTGTGCCTATTCAGCTGACTTGGGGCAGAGTTTGCATACTGTGCCTATTCAGCTGACTTGAGGCAGAGTTGTATACTGTGCCTATTCAGTTGACTAAGAGTTAAGTTGCATACTGTGCCTATTTAGCTGACTAAAGGTAAGTTGCATACTGTGCCTATTTAGTTGACTAAGGGCAGAGCTGCATACTGTGCCTATTCAGTTGACCATGGGCAGAGTTGCATACTGTGCCTATTCATGTTGATTTATGGGCAGAGTTGCATACTGTGCCTATTCAGTTGACTAAGGGTAGAGTTGCATACTGTGCCTATTCAGTTGACTAAGAGTTAAGTTGCATACTGTGCCTATTCAGCTGACTAGGGTAAAGTTGCATACTGTGCCTATTCAGTTGACTAAGGGCAGAGTTGCATACTGTGCCTATTCAGTTGACTAAGACAGTAAGAGTTAAGTTGCATACTGTGCCTATTCAGTTGACTAAGGGCATAGTTGCATACTGTGCCTATTCAGTTAGCTAAGGGCAGAGTTGCATACTGTGCCTATTCAGTTGACTAAGGGCAGAGTTGCATACTGTGCCTATTCAGCTAAGGGTAGAGTTACATACTGTGCCTATTCAGCTGACTATGGGCATAGTTGCATACTGTGCCTATTCAGTTAGCTAAGGGAGAGTTGCATACTGTGCCTATTCAGCTGATAAGGGCATAGTTGCATACTGTGCCTAGATAAGATAAGATAATGTTGCTTATAGCCCAGCCGACCGCAAAGGCTACATCAAGGGCTGTCACCCGTTAAAATCAACTCACAAGTCATACTGTGCCTATTCAGCTGACTAAGGGCAGAGTTACATACTGTGCCTATTCAGTTGACTAAGAGTTAAGTTGCATATTGTGCCTATTCAGTTGACTAAAGGAAAAGTTGCATATTGTGCCTATTCATTTGACTAAGGGCACATCCTGGCCAGCACTTTACCCGCCAATGGCCTGTCAAAGCCATCTATCATGACCCCATCAAAGCCATCTATCATGACCCCATCAAAGCCATCTATCATGACCCCATCAAAGCCATCTATCATGACCCCATCAAAGCCATCTATCATGACCCCATCATGAAACATAAGAAAAATAGTGAACCAGTACCAATACTCTGACTGAGTAAAACAAAGAATAAGTGTCACAGTACAGCCCAAAACATATTTGACAGACAATATATTAATATATATATTTTTTTTGTAATATGTCCTTGATTATGATTCCATGTGAGTATGTATACGTGACTGAGTATGTGTGTGCATTTGTGTATGCGAAGTGATATTATTATCTTTTTTTTTTTTTTAATTCTATATTGTCAGTGTCTTTTTTGATGATTGATTGA
>CM031603.1:858457-876103 GCA_018398815.1 Conus ventricosus | reverse complement strand
GATCATTGTTAATTTTGTTTCATGGAAAAAAATTTTTAAATGAACAAAAAACAACACCAAAAAAAAAGAAAGAAAAAATAATAAATAATTGTCACAGTCATGTCATACAAATCATATTCTTTAACCTGGTTGTGTTTGGTCAATATAATATAAATCACAGAATGTTATTCACTTAAAGATTTACAGATCTTGACAGATATTTCTTTGCCAAGCTGCAAGTTTCTTATGTGCTTTCAGACCATTTAGGATATTTAGACATTTCTACACTCACTGCTGTTTCATCTGAGAAAAAAAGGTGACAAAGTTTGAAAAACCAAACTGAGAGTTTGAGAGTAAGGATTCCTAAACTAGGACTGGGCCCATCACTTTCCACAGTGACTGGTCTTCACACAGATCTTCCTTTCAGAGACAAAAGTGCACTGACTCAGAAAATTTCCAAATGTTGTATCATTACCACACTGAAATTCTAATTTCAATCCTCTTAAAGTTTAAGCTAAATCCTGATATTTAACTTTACATGAACTTACGGAAAATTATATAGTAATATCAGGCTTCACATGCTTTACATCTGCATGAAAGGATTTAAACAATGTTCAGTCTTTTCATGTGTGTGATGTGTGTGTGTGTGTGTGTGTGTGTGTGTGTGTGTGTGTGTTGTGTGTGTGTGTGGTGTGTGTGTGTGTGTGTGTGTATGTGTGTGTCCTAGTTTGATGGCTCCAGTTTGTGCTGACATCATTGGCAGATGATCTTATGGACTGAGAGCTCTTCTGTATAAACCTGTGAAAGTCAGTTAGGCTGACAGAAGGTGGGGGTGGGGGCAGCCTACATAAATTAAAAATAGTTTTAAAACAAACAACAACAACAAAAAACAGATAAAAATTCTGTGCATGCTGTTCAACCTGCAAACACCATTTAAAATGTACAATAACCGTCGTCACTACATAGTAAAACTAATAGCTACACCATCATGCAGTAGAACAAGAAGCTGACTAAAAATGAACAATAAATAAATGAATAAATAAATTATGAATGAATAAATAAATGATCTAGACAAGTAAACTGATTGACAGATTAATACAGTGATACATACATACATACAGAAATACATACACATATATATAGTTGGCCTCTGTGTATACTACTAATAAATCTCTTGACTCAGGTGAACTTCCAATTGATTGGAAAAACGCAATTGTTATGGCAATTTTCAAAAAATGTACTAGATCCAACGTTGGAAATTATAGACCTGTTAGTTTGACTTGTGCTACCTGTAAAATATTAGAATCTTTAGTTATGGATGCTTTGATTCAATCATGGAAGACTATAATCTTTTTTCACCTGTCAGCATGGCTTTCACAAACATAGATCATGTATCTCAGTTATTAGAAGTAATGGAAGATTTACTCAAATTATTGCTGGAAATCAAAGTTTGGATGTTATTATTTAGATTTTAAGAAAGCTTTCGATTCTGTACCACATAAACGCTTACTGTGAAAACTACTAAGCTGGTGAATAACAAGATCCATTTATAGTTGGATTAAAGACTTTCTAAACTCAAGAACACAACAGGTTAGAGTTGGTATGGAATATTCTTCAGAAGCTAAAGTACTAAGTGATATTCCACAAGGCAGTATTTTAGGACCAAAATATTTACTCTTTTTTTTATAAATGATTTACCTGAAGGCATATACAGAGTTTGTTGCAAAGTGTTTGCTGATGATACAAAAAATATATAACTCAACTAAAAATAGTAAAATCTTACATAATGATATTGACAAAGTAAATGAATGGTCAGATAAATGGAATTTAAATTTTAATGAAACCAAATGCAAAGTACTTCATGTTGGTAATAATAACCCAGATGAGACATATACTATGAGAGGTCAAAATGGTATGCACACGATCGCAGAGTGTGAGGAGGCAAAGATTTAGGTGTGACTTTCTATTAAAAAAAATTAAAATTTGATTCACATATTTCCAGTGCTATAAACAAAGCCAATGAAACTCTTAGAATAATTAAAAGATTCTTTAATTTCCTTGAAAAAGATATTTTTCTGTGTTCATACAAATCAATGGTACGACCCTTTTTAGAATATGGTAATACTGTTTGGAATCCATACTTAAAGAGGCAACCCATTGCTATAAAAAAAAAAAGGGGGGCAACTAGGTTGATACATAAAATGAAGGATTGGGAATATAATACAGAACGACTGTCATACTTAAATTTACCATCTCTGAAATACAGATGTTTCAGAGGAGATCTTATTCAGGTGTATAAAATAATAAATAATTTAGATGATTTAAATTTTAATAAGTTTTTCAGTATTAATGCTGCACGATTAGAAAGGCACTCTGACTTCAAATTATTTTGTAATTACAGCCGTACTAACCTTCGAAAATATACATTTAGCAATAGAGTTGTTCAACATTGGAATGCACTTTCAATAACTACTAAAAATGCACAAGATATTAATCAATTAAAAAATCTACTAGATAGAGACCCAAATCGCTTAGTTGGGAAATTTGATGTTGATTAGTGTTGGAAAATTTGCATGCACAAAGCAGACCTATACATTTGTTAATAATGTTATGATAAAGATGGGATGTATAAAAGGCTCGTGACAGCCTAACCTAAGTCCCTGATTTACTACTACTACTACATATTATTATATATGTACATACATACATACATGGAAATCCCTCCCCCAGGATACTGTTGATGCCAAAACCCCTCACACATTTGTGTCACTGGTCAATAGCACCTTCAGTAGATTTCTACATAAAACTGTCTTGTAGTGTGCATGGATGAGTGGAAGGATGTTGCGGGCCTGAGCTGCCTACTGCAGCCTGGGGCCAGCTAGTCCATAGTAATGGATGAAAAGCGACCATGGTAGCCTGCTGGCAGCCCGCACTTAGCTTTTACCTTTTTTTTTCTTTTTTGTTGTTGTTGCTTTTTTTGTGTAGGCTAGTGAGTAGGTAAGTTGAGGGGGGGGGTGGGGGGTGGGGGGGGTGTCACTTTGTGGTATGAATGTGTGTAATCTCATGTTTATGAAAAAGAAATTAGAATAGTTGTTTTTTGTTTTTGTTTTCTTGTTTGTTTGGTTTTTTTGTTGTTGTTTTTTTTCCCCAGCAGATCCCCCGTTCATAGTCTCATAATAATCAGCCTGTTGATTGTGGAGACTCAACGGAAGAAGAAAATATCCACATACATACTTATGAAACAAACAAATAGACTTCGAAACGCATGACTCATTGTAAGCGTGCCTGAAGGCGAGCCTGTTAAAAAAAAAAAAAAGTCCGGAGCCTCTAAACAGCACTATTGCCCACTGACCAACACCAAGTTGACCCATGACTCAACGAGTTGCCACTGACCGTGTTGGAGGCGACACATCTTTGCCAGGCAAAACAGCCACGTTGTTGGTCACAGCTGTTGTATGTGCCGCTGTTGTTGTCGATGACTTTGACCTGACTGCTGGATCCAGACCCCATGGCTGAATCCTGTGTGAATGGTTTTATACTTTATCGTAATGCAGTCAGTCATCTCACGTTACGGATCACCGCCATCTTGTCGGCCTGTAAACAACAATAAGCGATAACTCTCGTGCTTGGCGATGGTCTGTCATGAATAGTCTCTCTTGTTTCTCTCTCTTCTTCTTCCTAAAATACTGGTTCACTCAAAAACGAGTAGGTCACCAGCGCTCTCTCTCTCTCTCTCTCTCTCTTCTCTCTCTCTCTCTACTTTTTTAACTGTTATCTTCTCAAAAACGAGTAGGTCACCAGCGCTCTCTCTCTCTCTCTCTCTCTCTCACGCAGATGACACCACAATTCACACCAGCCATAATGATCCTTCCAGTCTTTCAAAACATTTGCAAGAGAGTACCAACGACCTTGTAAAATGGACCGAACTAAATCATATGTCACTTCACCCTCAAAAAACAAAACTCATGTACATTACAACTAGGCAAAAAAGACAAAAGCTCACCAATGATTTCCCTCCTATACACCTCAATAATGTACTTGTGGAACAAGTCACTCATCATAAAGTATTTAGGACTAATAATTGACAATAGTCTCAGCTGGAATCCCCACGTAACGTTACTATGCAAAAAGCTCTCCCAGAAAGTCATCAGCTCACCAAAACAAACACTTTCTTGACCTTCACTCACGAAAACTTTTTTTCCATGCTATATTCAGTCTCATGTTGATTATGCATCGACTATATGGGATTCTGCAAGTGCAAACACACTAAAACCATTGTTTCAGCCTGCATAAACAGCGCTCAAACTAATCCTTCTAAAGAAAACTAGCCTCGAAAGCTCTGATTATAAAACATCTTCACATTCTTCCATTCAGCCAGAGACTCAAATACAACAAAGGGCTAATGATGCACAAGATTCTGACCGGGAATGCTCCAACAACTTAATGAGACGATTCTCAAAAGTCTCGTCGAGAAACTCCCACAAACTCCATATCCCAATCCCAGAATTGACCTATTTAAATCAAGTCTAACGTACTCGGGAACCTCTTTGTGGAACTCCCTTCCAGAATACATCAAACAAATCAATTGTACCACAACTTTCAAAAACACTTACCTTACCCATCTTCTGCGGTAAAAAAATAATTTTAAAAAACCATAAATATAAATAAAATAAAAAAAACCATTAAGTAATACCAAGTAATCTCAAAAGCATAAATCATCCCTTTTTCATGTACTTAACCAATTTGTCTTTTCTAACTTTTTTTTTTCTTCTTCTCTTTTTTCATGTATCAAGTATTCTTGATATATATATATATATATATATATATGTGTTGTGTGTGTGTGTGTGTGTGGTGTGTGTGTGTGTGTTGTGTGTGTGTGTGTGTGTGTGTGTATGTGTGCATAGGGATATAATCTTATGAAAAATGATTATATGTTTGTCCCCTTTTTTCACTCTCTCTCTCTCTCTCTCTCTCTCTCTCTCTCTCTCTCTCTCTCTCTCTCTCTCTCTCTCTCTCTCTCTCTCTCTCTCCTCTTCCCTCTGCGCCTCTCTCTCTCTCTCTCTCTCTCTCTCTCTTCTCTCTCCTCTCTCTCTCTCCTCTCTCTCTCTCTCTCTCTGTCTGTGCATGTGTGCGTGTGTATGCTCCGAATTTCGTATATATTTTGTCATGTTCATTTTACTGTCTGATTTTATACAGGCTAATTATTGTGCGTTTTAGTACAGTTCCATTTCAAATCATTACATCTCATGCTGTTCCCCCTCTCCCTTCCATCCTCTCTCTCCTTCTCTCTCTCTCTCTCTCTCTCTCTCTCTCTCTCTCTCTCTCTCTCTCTCTCTCTCTCTCTCTCTTTTTTTTTTTTTTTTTTTTTTTTTTTTCTTTCTTTCTCTCCCCCCCCCCCCCCCAATGTCATCTCACTTTGCTTAATACGTTCGAGTATTTTCATGCCTTGCGAAAAATGAATGCATGTGGTGCCTAGCTCTCTCTCTCTCTCTCTCTCTCTCTCTCTCTCTCTCTCTCCTCCCTCTCCCTCTCGCTTCCTTCTCTCTCTCTTCTCTCTCTCTCATCTCTCTCTCTCTCTCTCTCTCTCTCTCTCTCTCTCTCTCTCTCTCTCTCTCCTATGCGTGCAAACGTGCGTGTATTTGTGTGTTCAAAATATGTACGCACTTGTCAAATTCACTTCACTGTCTGTTTTCATACATGCCAATCGTGTACGTTGTAGTACACTTACCTATGTTTCCCCAGCCCACCTCACTCCCTACACCGCTCTCACCTTCCTCTTCATTATTATTATTCTCTTTTTTATTTCATTTTATTTTTTTGTTATTTCATTTTTTAGTTGTTGTTTGTCTATTGTTAATCTATTTTTTGTTTGTTTTCATTTATCTTCTATTTTCATTGATGTTCCTCTATGATTACATGACCGCTTTGCTGCTTCTTTGATTTCTTACATTAATTGATTTTCACTGCTGTTGTAGTCCTACTCAGGGCGAGGACTGGATGTAAAAAAGCACGTTAGTGCTTATCTTTTCCTCGAAAATAAAGAATTTTGTCTTGTCTTGTCTTGTCTCTCTCTCTCTCTCTCTCTCCTTCTCTCTCTCTCTCTCTCTCTCTCTCTCTCTCTATGAGTACATGTATGTGTGTGTGTGTGGTGTGGTGTGTGGTGTGCTGTGGTGTGTGTGTGTGTGTGTGTGTGTGTGTGGTGTGTGTGTGGTGTGTTTCCTACTACCTCCTGCCCTCTTGTCATTCTGTCGAAATGCTTTGTGTTCTTATGTGACTTTCTCTCTCTCTCTCTCTCTCTCTCTCTCTCTCTCTCTCTCTCTCTCTCTCTCTCTCTCTCTCTCTCTCTCTCTCTCTCTCTCTCTCTCTCTCTCACGGTTTTGCTGGAATGATTTGATTTTTTATCCATATGATATCCCTTCCTACCCGTGGCGACTGGGCTATCATTATGCATTTCCCACCTCCATTTGTGCTTTATTTCTTCCCCCCCCCCCCCCCCTCCCCCGGTGTTCAAAATTGATTGTTTTGTATCTTTTTGGAATTTTTTGATTGTCAGATTGTTCTAAACATGCTCTCTTATCGCACCCACTCTAGCCTCTCTCTCCCCCACCCTCTCTCTCTCTCCCTCCCTCCCCCCCCCCCCCTCTCTCTCTCTCTCTCTTCTCTCTCTCTCCCTCTCTCTCTTCTCTCTCTCTCTGCAGGCTTACCCCGCACTCCCTTCGCTCCTGCGTCTCTCTCCCCTCTCTCTCTCTCCCTCTCTCTCTCTCTCTCTCTCTCTCTCTCACTCTCTTCTCTCTCTCTTTCTCTCTCTCTCTCTTTTTTTTCCCCTTTTTAAATTTTAATCCCCTATTGTATTGTAGTTCTAGTCACTTTTGCATGCTTCCTTTGTTGCCTTTTATTTTATATTGTTGACCTACACAGGGCGAGGACTGGATGTAAAAAAGCACATCAGTGCTTATCTATTATCCTCGTAAATAAAGAATTTTGTCTTGTCTTGTCTCTCTCTCTCTCTCTCCTCTCTCTCTCTCTCTCTCTCTCTCTCTCTCTCTCTCTCTCTCTCTCTCTCTCTCCTCTCTCTCTCTCTCTCTCTCGTTCTCTCTCTCTCTACTTTTTTTAACTGTTATCTTCTTCTTCTTCTTCCTAAAACACTGGTTCACTCAACAACAAAAAAAATGCGTAGGTCACCAGCGCGCATGTTAAAAAGTAAAATAAAATAACATAAAATAGTGCGACTCAGTCTGTTGGCCCCTGGAGCAAATTTGGCAACAAGGGTCGCACTCGATATTCAAGAAGTTAAAAGCAATGCCAAATTCAGGCCCAGGTAACCATAAAATATCTGGGGAAGTTAAAATAGAAAATCGTCAATATGCAGATCTCAAAACTGTCGTAGCAATTTGTTTTGTTTTAAAATGAGATTGCATTTGTGGCAATCTTGATGGCACCCGGCAGTGAGTTCCACAGCCGTACAGAACTAGGATAAAATGAATGAAAGTGGCTGTCAATATTTGATGCAGGTATGGTATAACATTGACCGCCACTCCTGTGCTACTTTTATTCAATACTAGTTGTTCCATTGCAATATCAATTAGTTTAGCTCTGCCTTTGAAGAAGATGTTAAGTTTGATAAAAACTCTTCTCTCTTCCAAGGGTTTTCCATTCTAATTTCCTCATGTTCTTCCTAGTATTCCCCTTTTCTCTGATGTGGTTCCCCGTTACGAAACGTGCTGCTCTCTTCTGAATCTTTTCGAGGTTATCAATGTTCTTTAGGGGCTTTTCTCAAAAAATGTTGTACTTTCAGACTGGTGAAAATCCAAAACGAAAGCTGATAATTGAAACTTTTATTGTGCACATATTGATTGTGGTTTTATTCTTGGACCATGTTCTTGATATATGCATTCTGACGTGTTAACATTAAAGGAAATTAATTAATGTTTATGAATTTAATTTGGAAAAAAAGTCATTCCTGTTACCAAGTTTCATAATTTTTTTGGGCAACAATGTAACATGATATTCAGGACCTTTTGACTATCACCGTCTTCTTCAAAGTTATTTCAACGTTCTAAGCAAATGTTTGGTTGAAAAGTTTCACAAAGCAATTTTATAGTCGAATAAAGAGCTCATAATTCTTAAACATTTGGTATTTGGATGGTTGCGGAACTGATAAAACGAAGCATGTGTCCGTGCATTCCATACAGACCCCTCTGTGACTGAGAAGTCAGTGCAACAAAGACGATTTTCTGTTGTCTCCACAAAGTGATCAGCCATTAATTTATAAATAATTAATTAATTAGTGGTAACAGGAATGACATGCGGTAACAGGAATGACTGGTAACAGGAATGACAAGTAACAGGAATGACAACTGGTAACAGGAATGACATTTTTGAAATTATATGGCATTATAAAGTTGCTTTCTTAGCACATTGATAAGTGTTTGTTATTATTTAACAGAATAAAACACCATGAAAAAAAAAAGCACGTCTCTTATGACTTACTGTAAAATAATTTTCTCTCTCTCTCTTCTCTCTCTCTCTCACACACACACACACACACACACACACACACACACACACACACACACACACACAACACACACACACACACACACACACACACACCGTTATTTTCTCCTATACCACCATGGGAGCTTAATAAAGCACATTTTGATATGAACATACCAATATGAAAAAAGATGAAAACATAAACATGTTAGCAAGCTATATCAAATGCCATGTTGAAAAGAACTATTCAAATTATTTGAAATATACACAGACGGTTCGTGCATTGATAAACAAGCAGGTTGTGCATTCTTAATACCAGACTTAAGAGTAGAGAAATCATTTTTATATCGGAATTAACAAATCGATATTTACAGCAGAATTAACAGCGATACTCCTGGCTTTAAATTACCTTTTAAACTTTCCAAAAACAATATTTCAAATTCTGTTCTGTGTTGATTCTAAATCAGCTCTTCAGGCATTAAAAGTTTTTCAACTGCACACAAGACCTGAAATGATCATAGAGATAAGTTGTAAGATACACATGTTAATTGCAAGAGGAACCCATGTAGCTTTTTGTTGGATTCCTTCACATTGTTCTTTTCATTATAATGAAAAAGTAGACAGGGCAGCTAAACGTGGAGCCAAAAATAGTTTTGATTCAGAACTGTTTGATTTCCCCTTATCAGTACATGAACAGTGTAACTTGGTTAAGTCGCATATCTGGAAAGCTTTTGAATATAGTATGGTAGATCACTTACATAAAGAACAGTTTGATATTAAAAGAATCAAAGAGAATTTTAATCTTAATAGAAAATTACTCTCATTAATGCACAGGTGGAAGCTTAATGCATTTAAAACAAAATATGTAAAGAACATAGTTTGCGTATGTGGAAACAAGATTACTCCAGTTCATATTGTTTCATGCAATGATATGAAAAAAATCATTCCAGTATTGAAGCAAAATACTGTGCAGGCCATTTTCAGTCACCAGCTTTAACGTACGAATTCTTTGTACACTTAGAACGCACCCCCATTGGAAAATACTTATAATATTCTTTATTAACTTTATTTGCGGGGATAAGAAAGGAAGGGGGGTGGGTGGGGTGAATAAAATGGTCGGGGGGAGGGGGGGGGGGAGCAAAGGATTTTTGTTTTGTTTTGTTTGTTTTTCTTTTTTCTTTAATACTGTCATCCGTTTTGACTTTAATTGATTAGTTAGTTGTTGGTTTATAAGTATTTTGTTTCATGTTAATCTTCTCTTATGACTTGTGTAAAGATATTCACACACTTACACATCCATAACTCTCTCACTCACACACACACACACACACACACACACACACACACACACACACACACACACACACACACACACACACACACACACACACACACACACACACACTCGCGTGCACGCGCACCCATACATATACACATACACACATTATGTGCACGCTCGCAATTACTTCCGTACACATTCACTTTTTTTTGTTTTTTTTTTTTGTTTTTTTTTTTTGGTCTAATATCACGAATAGTGGATAGACGTTAAATGAAGGACACACACACACACACACACACACACACACACACACACACACACACACACACACACACACACACAGAGCCATCAAACAGACTTGAAAAGCTGTTTAAATCAGGTGGGGGTGAGCACTAGAAACAAGTTCATTGTGTACCAGAATCAGCTAATTGATCTGATCAGCTTGCAATTTGCGCATCACTGCCTCCCATGCAGCTCCGTCAATTTGATAGTGGTTCCCAGATCCACTCTTTCTGCATGGTGATGGAATCACCGCCAGTATGTCCTCATGGTGATACCAGCACGTATCTCTGAATTGCCTGGGCCAAAAGAAACAGTTTGCTCAGAGACTTTCCAACAGAGTGCATGCAGTATACATGCAGCTCACCGAGTTCAATGTCCTCGACAAATCCGGGATAAGGTCTCTTGTCATACTGGACCACCACATATTGCCCGAGGCACTCTTCAGAAGATGATACTTCATGTATCTGTGATGGGTGCTCAATGTTTCCTGCTCTGAATGACTGTGGCACTACAGGCACAAAATGATTTGGTACCCAGTTCATTTGAACCATGTCTTGTCTGGTTGTTGTCCACATGACAAAGCTGGAACCGCTGCAGAATCCGGAGATGAAGCAGGTTTTCTCACATGAGTGGTGACAGCCCTTGGATACAGGTATCTGTGGAGGTCAGTGCGTACATTGGGGTTGCTAAGGGCAGGATAGACAGAAAAAACAGGCATGTGCAAAACACTGGCTAAAGCAAACATCTGCATATCCCCATGTATGTCTTCGGTTTTGTGATCTTGAGGACTTCATGTTCGAAAAGGGTTCGAACGATGTGATCATTTAGAGGTACTCCAGGAAGAAACTCGTCGGAATACATTGCAAAAGCTTTTTTGTGTTGTTTTTATTTTTTGTGCTTGTCCACTCCTTTCCTTAAATTGTCCTCAGTCAGATAGAAATGAGGATGCAATGCCAGTTCATTGATAATGCGCACTCTGATCTTCATCAGGGCCCCATCGTGCCCAAATGCGAACACCATCTACCGCATGCGGGAAGACAATCTCCATCTGCCCTGACTTTTACAGGAGTCCAGTCCGGTGCACATGGGACATCTGATGGATAAAGCGCTTGCGACTTATGGTCCACTGAGAACCCTCCTGTGATAAACATCTTGGAGTCCAGAAATTTCGTCGACCTGAAGACCTTTGCATGACTCCTGAAGCTCACTGAAAGTCTTGCATTTGTTCATTGCTTTTAAGTGATTTCCAACTCCTCTTCTCTGGAATGTTTGTTCGATGTTGGTAGTTTGATGTTCATAAGCCATTGCGTTCTTTGATGGAACATTTTTCTCAGAGTTCTTGGTGGTAGCTGGGACTATTCTGCTTTCGTCGTATATCCTCCTCTGAAACGAGACAAATGTTCCGCAGACTGTGTTCTGGGCAAGCTGCCTCAATGCAAGGACAGCTCACATCTCTGTACTTGATGTGCTCTGGAGACAAACTTATGACCTGATGAATCCTCAGTGTGCCTGGCACCGTTTTGAGTGTTTTTTTTTCAGTTTCTCTTCAACTTGCTTTATATCAGTGTCACTGATAATGTAGAGTTTGATGGACGTCCCAGCTTGTTGCAGCACTTCAACAAAAGTTTTGGTATTGACAATGTCTGAACCTTAGAGCACTTTCCGATCAGCAGTCCTCTTTAGAGTTCCCCCGAGTCCATCATCCCTTTCCCGTGTCCTGCTTCATGAAAATTCCATGTGACTGTACTGAACCCCTTTTCAAGTATTTCTGTAGACAAGAGATAAAAGTTAGTCTTCTGTCTGTATTGCGTGGTGGGACCATCACTGAAGAAAATGTATGTTATCCACTTCTTGATGCTTGTCTTTGATATCATTTAGGACGGGCTTGAGAAATGCCCACACAGCTGCCGGGTGTGACTGAGGAATCAGAAACTCCACAAAAATGGTTGGATTGCCCATGCCAACTTGGTAAATCCAGTGTGGAGTGTCAGTTGAATTTGAGAAGCCCCAAAGTGTACAGACTGTATTTCTTTGTGCATCTTGCAGACGTAATTCTCTGCAAAATCTACATGTATAAAGCATTCAGTTGGCTTCAGGTTACCCCGCAAATTGCGATAGTGTTTGTATTGGTGGCAAATATTGTAGTGGTGCCGTTTGTACTTACTAGACAGCTGATCATTCAACTTGTCCAGAAGGTCACCAACAGTTCCATGTTCTTCTTGTTTGACCGTAAGGACCACTTCCTTTTCTTCGCCATTTTTGAAAGTTCTTTTCTTTTTAACAGTCTTCCACTGGGTCCATGACGCTGGACAGGCTGGGTCTCCAATCTTCACCGGCAACAACTCTATATTTACATGCTTTGCATTCTCCATACATGCATGTTTTCTCTTTAGGGTCGCACACAACTTGTTTGACAAGGATATCTAACTGAGCTGTTTCAAGTACATTCAAACTGTACAGTGTTTCTGCGAGAAAATTTTGAATTTTCACACGTTTTTGCACAGACAAGTCTCTCTGTCTGATGCTTTTGGGTACGTCACCCAGAAAGGCTTGAGTCTCCAGAACGTTGTAAAGCTGACGGTGTCCAGAGTCTCTGCCAAGCGCTTCTTATGCAAATGGGACAAAGTGTCTTGTAGCAGCCGTCTTTGCTTCTTTATTTTGTATCTTGTGATCGTGCTTCTCTTTCCAGATAAGACTCGAGAGACGTCATCTCTCTCAAAGAATGCAATCAGGGATTTTCTCACACGACTCGAGATACTGCCCTTTCTCCTTCTATTGTTTTTATGCTGGGCAATTCTGAAAGCACGGTATGCTGCGTTCTGACTCGGTACTTTCTAAGGATTTCTCTGCAAGCAAGTCATTTAGAGATTTTTTTGCCTGATTTGTAGTTGTCTTTAATTTGATTCATTAAGGAATTGTGAAATAAAATCATTCTTCGGACACTCTTTTTACTTTTGCTGTCATTGGAAGAAGTTTTCAGAAAGGCCTTCGTTTTTGAGTTTGGTGTATCGCATTTGGGTTTTTCGAGTCTCTGAGTCTCTTCTTCAACATCCATCCTCTCCTTTTTTCAATGTTTAACTGACTCTCCAGACCACTGATTGTTCTTTTCAGTTCTTGTATTTTGCGGCTCGTTTGCGTTTGCCATCTGTTCTTCTCTGTGTGGGTGGAGGGATATCTTCAGGTGTCGATGGTGGTGTTAGTTGCTTTTCAAACATTTTCTTCTTTGCTCTGCAAGCATGTTGATTTCTCAGCCACTTTCGTCTTGTCGCTCTATGTTCTCGGCTTGTCATATCTTTTACACACTTTTTCTTGCCTTCCTGTTTGTCTCTCTGGTATCTCTCTTTTTCTTTCAAGAGATACTGTTGCCTGGTGTTGGGATTAGCATCCCTCCTAGCCCTGTACCTCCTTTGCTTCTCAGCTGCTGACAGACCCATTCCTGCCCTGGAATGAAGTAGCATTTGAGTGTTGCTAAACCTTCATATGGAGTACGTGTGGATAGGAGAGAGAGAGAGAGAGAGAGAGAGAGAGAAGAGAGAGAGAGAGAGAGACAGACAGACAGACAGACAGACAGACAGACAGACAGACAGACAGACAGACAGACACAGTGTGAGAGAGAGAGAAAGATGATGATGATGATGATGACGATGATCATCTTTATTTTACAAGGGTAACAGATAAGCATTGACATACTGGCTTCCGTCGGCCCTTGCCCTGAGTAGGGAGGGACTCCAATATAAAATGAAATTTCAAAATGGTATAAATAGTTATTAAGTACTATGAGAGAAAGAAAAGAAGAAGAAAGGAAAAGAACCCCCCCCCCCCCCCCCAAAAAAAAAAAAAAAAAAAAAGAAAGAAAGAAGAAACACCAACCAAACAAACAAAAACAAACCCACTCTTAACTACTGTGAACAGAATACAAACAGTCAATATAGAACAACGGTGTAAATATATAAACAGGAACACACTCACACACACACACACACACTGTCTATCACACACACACACACACACACACAGACAGAGAGGAGAGAGGAGAGAGAAGAGAAAGAGAAGAGAGAGAGAAGAAGAGAGAGAGAGAGAGAGAGAGAGAGAGAGAGAGAGAGAGAGAGCAGTCTGACCAGAAAATTTTAAAAAGTTCATGACGTGAAGATCGCTTCGGGAACAACAGAACTTCTATGACGTCAAATCCTGTCTTGGTCTCTTACTCTTGAAATTTGTCTGATTGTGAGATGTGAGACTGACTGTAGAATGTATGTTGCAGTATGTTCATAGATATTTTTTCCACATTCCTGTTACCAAATGTCATTCCTGTTACTCTTCTGATGGTAACAGGAATGACGGTAACAGGAATGACGGACCATCAGTAAAAAAAAAAACTGATCCCTTTCAATGGCATAACTGTGCTTTCTGGCGCCAAATACTTTGATCCACTTCTAACTTTCTACTCAATAATTAAAATATTTTACACATGCAATTTTAGTTGGTTTACGACCGGTGACAGGAATGACTGTGAAAATGGACACTACTTACTTCGTAGAACTGCTTGACACTTTATTGTCAGAAAGAAGAACGCACAGCAGCAGCCACCACTTGTGTAAGTTACACAAAGGAAATGACATAATTCTAACAGCAGCCTCGAAGTGATACCAGGGAGTGTTCAGTTTTTACAGCTCGATTTTTTCTCGGTAACAGGAATGACATGAAAACCAGGGACATGCCAATTTTCGGTTTCAAAAATTAAAAACAAATAGTAAACATTTTTTTTAATCAGTAGTTTGCAACACATGTGTTCTTTGTGACTGAAACATTTCATTCCTACCACTGAAATTTTTAAATCAGCCTTTTTAACACATTATTGAGGTCAGTAAAAATGATGCATCTGCCTGGGGACAGCCATTTTTTACCCCCCTACCCCAAAGAAGGCAAGATTTCTCCACCAAATAATAAAATAGAGGGTTTAAAGTGTTATCAAACAATTACTGGATCGTATCAGAACACAGAAATGTAGGAAAAGTGAAAAGATATTATGCAGCAGCTTTTAGAATTTTTTACAAACCTCTGGGACAGAAATTACAACATTTTTTGAAAAAGACCCTTAGATGGTAAGGATCCCGACTGAGCAACCATATTCCAGTACTGGTCTAACCAGTGTTTTGTAGCAGTCGTCTTTAACCTTTTGGGGGCAGTCATTGATATTCCTGTATAAGAAAGCTAAGATGTCATTTGCTTTCTTACATACTAAATTGTAATGTTCTTTCCATTTGAGACGACTATCTATAATCACGCCTAATATTTTGCAGCACTGGTTTCTTTAAGAATGTATTATGAATAGAATATTCTGATCTAGTTGGTGAGCGTTTATTATACGCAACACTTGGCACTTTTGGGGATGAAATTCCATTTTCCAAGTTCCTTCCCACTCTTGTAAAGCGTTTAGATCTTCTTGTAGAATGCGTGTATCATTCTTGCTTCTGATTGTTCTATATACTAAGCTGTCATCTGCAAAAAGCCTTATAGTAGTTCCAGGAGACCGATTTCTACTTATGTCATTTATATATATTAAGAAAAACAAAGGCCCCAGAACAGTTCCCTGTGGTACACCTGACAAGACTGGTTTACAATGGGATGACGACCCTTCCACAACAACTTTCTGCGTTCTCCCAATGAGGAATGATCTAGCCCATTTAGCAAAGAACCGCCAATGCCGATGTGTTCTGATTTAAGCAGCAGGCCCGCATGGTCAACCTTATCAAAGGCTTTAGAAAAGTCTAATAAAAATTGCATCTATTTACTGTCTGTTGTTAAGACAGTTATTAAAATCATTGAGAGTTGTTATAAGTTGAGTCTCACAACTCCTTCGCTGTCTAAAACCATGCTGGGCGTTATTTAAGAAGTCATATTTGTCAAGATGGGCCATTATGCTACTATATATTATGTGTTCAAGTAGTTTTGCTGATCTGGATGTAAGAGATACAGGTCTATAGTTCTCTGCTTTTTTTTGTAACCCTTTTTGAATAAGGGAACAATGCTCGCATCTCGCCACTGATCAGGTATTACTCCCTGGTCCAGTGAAGCTTGGTAAAGTAGTTGGTATACCTCACTCAATTCATTGGCACATAATTTTAAGAGCTTGCCAGGAACGCCATCAGGACCAGTAGCTTTGTTTTCATTGATGTTGGTCAGTAACTTAAATACTCCTGCTTTGTTTACTTTGATGTTTGCATTCAGGGAGTTTATCATCATCCTTTAGTCTAACGTTAATGGAAGGCTTGGGATTTGAGAAAACCGAACAAAACTGCTTGTTTAGTAAATTTGCTTTCCCTTCAGGGTCCTGTATTAGGTTATTCTGGTTGTTTCTCAGGTCTGGAATCCAACGTTGACCTGTCTCTTACTCCTTATGTAAGACCATAATTTCTTGTTTTGATGATCACCTTCTGAAATCATCGAATTAACATAGCTGGAGTGAGCAAGCCTACATTCTCTCTGACACCTTCTCTTAATATGTTTATACCTAACCAGTAATCTTTCTGAATTAGGGTGTTAGTTTCAATTTCTTAAAGAAACGATGTTTCCTTCTCAACAAACGTTTAGTTTTTGTAGTAATCCATGGCTGGTGGTTCTTGCATGAAGTTATTTTAGTAGGTATGTTGTCATCCATAATAAATTCCAAAGTTAGTTTTTATACACTTCCAAAGGTCATTGACATTATCTTTTAACACTATGAGACCTCAAAAAAAGACGACTGAAATCACGAGTATCCCTGCGTAATTTTGGTAAGTCTGCTTGGTTCCAGAGTCTGATGGTACGTTTAGGGGGTTTTCTTCGAAAGGGTTTGTTGTGTTCATGCTTCTCATACGAGATTTGTATAAGAAGTCATCTTGGTTCTGTTTTCCCATAATGCTTTGGGTAAGAGCAGGAGTCCGCCATGATGTTCATTGTGGAATACTAATTAAAGTATATACCCTCCACACAGTGTTTTGTTGCTGTGGACGAGCTCTACAGGCGCACATTCGCGCGCATACAAACATTTGGCGACGAGGATGACTCATGGACTTCGCGCGGACAAAGCGAAGTTAACATTCACGTGATATTTGATTTACGTCAAGGCTCCAGTCTGCAGTACTGCAGTTCGTTAGAACGACATGGCTACCAGTTTACCGAACTTTGAGAAATTTCCTGTTCACACAGAGGAGAGTAGCACCGGCATTCGATGGAAAACATGGATTATGAAATTAGAAAATTTATTCTGTGCTTTAGACATACAGGCCGATGCCAGAAAGAAGGCATTGCTATTACATTATGGGGGTGATGATATTTTTAAAATCTACGAATCTATGGCAGATGAACAAAAGGGAATTGGTGCTGTAACCGAAGGCGAGGCCCCAACTCCAAATGAATATGCAGTCCTCAAAAAGTCATTCACTGACTATTTCACTCCAAAACAGAACACAGCTTACGAAACTTTTAAGTTCCGTCAAGCAAAACAACAGGAGGGTGAGTCCATTGATAGCTTCTACACACGTCTCGAAGTGTGCATGCATGTGCTCATGAAAGGTAAAGATCAGGCATATTCAGGTTGCCGTACCCGTGTGCGGGGGAAGCACTGAAGG
>CM031603.1:824578-858357 GCA_018398815.1 Conus ventricosus | reverse complement strand
CATAGCAGATTTCCAAGAAAAAAGAACATTTTCCTCTACTTCATCATCTACTGTCCATCCCACATCTTGAAGAAATCTTTTCCGTCAGGGCATACCCAAAAACTGTGAAGACAGACAATGGCCTCCCTTCAAAGGCCAAACTTCACTAACTTTGCCAAGGAGTTTGGTTTTCATCATCGCAAAATACCCCAACCTGCCTTAGGAAGAATGGTGCGGCAGAACGCTTCCATGCCTCACTCAACACAGACCATTCGAACCTCACAGCACAACCTCAACTGGAAGACTGAGCTTCAGGCTTTTCTCTCGCTGTACAGAGCAACACCCCATGCCTCCACAGCATACCTTCCCTCGAAGCTATTACAGGCCGCAAGATGAACATTGGGACTACAAGCCCACCACCCGTACTCATACCGCAAATTCCCCGAACACGTGCCGCATTGCTCATATGACACTGTGAGCAAACAGACGATTGTCTGCCTAACGCTGACTCAACGACACACACCAAACAGTCAGGACCTCCAGCCAGGTGACCATGGTGCTTGTGCGGACAGCCAAGAAGAACAAACTGTCCACCCCTTTCTCTCCCAATCCTTACATGGTCACGCCAGAAGAAGGCAGATGGTCACCGCCAAGCGTGGTACAACACATCGTCAGGAACTCCTCATACTTTAAACCTATCCGGGCATGCCACCCAAACTCTTCGAGGGAGGAGGAAGAAGAGGAAGAAGAGATCCAGTGTGCCTCATGACGATACCAAACCCTTCTTGCACCGATCCGGAATCGCCACAACGACCTGCAAACCAGCTCAGTTCCAGACACCCAGAGCTGCATCAACTCAACCATGTCCTGGTGATGTCAACTCCAGCCAGACCCTCAGGAAGTCCGTACCCACATCACTGCATACCTCGACGCGACACCGACACAGGCTGTACCTGGTTCTGCTTCAGACCAACCCGGCAGCGCAACTTCCACTACCTGAAGGACTACGATACAACTTGACAACTCGACTTAGCTAACGGACGATCACAGACGCTATCTTACACAATCACTGCGGACTAAAACATGACGACAAGTGATCTGTATGCGAGTGGATGTGAGAAGATTAGAATGTTAATATTTTCTGTACAGAAATATGTTTTCACTCCCAAGCTCACAATGAAATTCCCAACACGTCAATCTAGATATGATCATGGAAAAAAAAGAGAGTGAAGTGAGAAACAAATTGACAGAACCCATGACAACTGTTGGAACTGCTAATAAGCAATCTACAAGTTCATTATGAGAACACACTAATTCATGTATTCTGTCCGATAACTTTTGAAAGAACTCTTGATATTCAAAAAAAAAAAATTGAACAGTTTTTAGTGTGAGTTTAATCACATGACGGTGATTATAATGCAATCACTTAGTCAGTTTATTCATTTGGAAAAAAAAATTATTCGAAGGTAAGGAGGAATGTTGTGTTCATGCTTCCTCATACGAGGATTTGTATAAGAAGTCATCTTGGTTCTGTTTTTCCCATAATTGCTTTGGGTAAGAGCAGAGTCCGCCATGATGTTCATGTGAATACTAATTAAAGTATATACCCTCCACACAGTGTTTTGTTGTCTGTGGACGGAGGCTCTAAGGCGCACATTCGCGCGCATACACAACAGGTTTGAAAATGCGTCTCTTAGAATTATTGTCATGATCACCCAGGCCTGCAATTACTTCCTGATTGCCTATATAATATGTTGACATTTATTTTTTCCAGTTGAAGGTGAGCGACTGCAGGAGGAAGTGCTATTTTTTTTTTTTCCAATAGACTTTGTTTGTATAAATTGCTTATGAAGACCTTGCAAGCCGAGCAAAAAACCTTGCCTGTGTATCATGCATAAGTTGAGCATGTAACGTGTAGCATTAAAAAAAAGATATTCTGATTCTACCTATTGCTATGTACGCTTCTGAAATAATATTATGGGTTTTTAGATGAAGCTGTCAGCTCGTAACGAACAGTCTACTTACTTGCATCGAAGAAAGTTTTGAGGTACATCTTAAAAGCAGAATGATTTGTATACGCGTAAGAGACAGACTCCACCCTAGCTTACGAAAATACGTCTTTGCAGTGTATAATATGGAATAACTGCCTGTGATAGCTGACTAAGAGGCTGGCGTGGTTAGACTCAAATGGTAGATACACCATGGGTTTCAAGGATTCAAGAAACATATATCAGAATGGATTTGGAATGGTATGTTTAAATCAAGGGTGGGATGTCAAATGCGTTTCTGCATACGACGCGAAAGCTTATTGACTGCTGATGCAAAACTGGAATAAACATATCCAAGAAAGGTTGACCAGTTTTACTTTGAAGAACATTTAAATCATCTAACGGGGATGAAAGGTATTTTTTTAAATTGGCGTGCCGACAGACATATAAAATGTTATCGAAACAAAAATTTAGATTCGGATTTACGAGACATTGTAATACGTCGGACTGACGTAATCAGGTACCAACTAATTACTGTAACATTCCCTTGTGCGAATGCAAAAGATTCGGCAAGAATATAGTCCAGGAAAATGTTTATACAAAGTCCGTTGTCTACTCAACGTACCTTACTGATGGCTAATATAAACAAAAATAAACTGTAGAATGTTGCATGATCTATATAGGCATTCAAAACGCGTTGCGACTGGCAGCTGAAAGATGTGAATGTTGAGATGAATCAGTTTGTATTGTACTCTATGGTCAAAAGACGGATTTCTTTTCGTTCGTTTCGTGTTCTTTCTTTCCTTTCTTTTTTTTTCTTTTTTTTTTTTTTTTTTTGGGGGGGGTCCAGTATAATCTTGACGTATCCTACTTTTTCCTCGTCGTTGAAAGTGCCAGTACATATAGACCCCCCCCCCCCCCCCCCCACCTTCAGTAGGGGCTGTGCGGCCTAACCTGAATAAACCAGTTTCCATTTCCATTTCCATCTCTCTCCTCTCGCTCGCTCTCTCCAGGGTCCTCTCTCTCCTCCTCTCTCTCTCTCTCTCTCTCTCTCGTCTATTCTTGTAAATTTGATTTTGATTGTGCGAACATGTCAATTAACCAACATGCATGCGGCAATACAACAACTACTACCCTGTACGGTTTACGGCTGACTACAACAACAACAACTACTACTACACTACACTTCTACTACACTACTACTACTACTACTACTACTTATTACCACCTAACCACCACCACTCAAACCCACCACCACCACGCACCACCACTACTACTACTACTACTACTAACTCTTTTTTTCTCTTACTCCTCTAGCTACAGCTACTACTACTACTAATGCTGCTTGCTGCTGGCTGCTACTACTACTACACTCTACACAGCATCACACACATCACACACACTGACACCACACACACACACACACACACAACACACACACACACACACACACACACACACACACACAACGCACGCGCGCGCGCGCGTTGTCTGAATCACTTCTAGTGGAAGGAACTTAAACTGAAGAACAACAACAACAACAACACACACACACACACACAACACACACCAAACACACACACACACACACGACACACACACACACCACTCACTCTACTCTATCACTCACTGTGTGAACCTCTGACAGAGGGAGACAATGGGCAGTGCTATCACTGCAGCACCCCACAGACCTGTGGACTGTGTGGACCAGGGACAGAGGGGAGACAACTGGTATAGTGTTCATTCACTGCCAGTAAGCATCCGACAGACTGGTGGACTGTGTACCAGGGAAGAGGGGAGACAACTGTAATAGTGTTCATCACATGCAGCATCACAGACCTGGTGGACTGTGTGACCGAGGGACAAGGAAGGCGAGGGTCGGACACACGAAGGCATAACAATTAGCACATCACTGGGGCCAAATCACTAGCAGGAGCATCAGAAAGTGTCCATCATACAAGCAATCAACATTCATTAATCATAAACAGAATAACAGTGAGCCTTGCTAGCCCCGCCCCCGTACCCTATTTCACAATCTATTTGTAGAGTGAGAAGAAAAAAACGGTGGATATGGGCGAGATATCTACGTGGGAGGAAAAAATGGTAGATAGGAACGAGATATGTAGAGTGAGAAGGAAAAAATGTGGATATGGACAAGTATATTTAGAGGGAGGAAAAAGATGGTGGGATGGGAACGAGATATATTAGAGTGAGAAGAAAAAAAAAATGGTGGTATGGACAATATAGTAGAGTGATGAAAAATTGTGATGGGAACGATATATGTAGAGTGAGAAGAAGAAAATGTGGGATAGGACAAGATATGTTGAGTGAGAATAAAAAAAAATGTGGATAGAGAAGAGGGGAGGGAGGGGAGGAGGAGGAGAGGACGAGCGCAATGGAAAGGAGAAAATAACCTACAATGTTGGATGTAAGAACAAAGAGTGGCATAATGTGCTTAAACGGTCAAATGAAAATGACGGAACTTCTATACAGTTATTTTCCATGATTAAAAACGGCGATATAAACGATTCCACACAAGCAATGAAAAATGTATATCGCTCGCACATTAATCAAATATGTTTGTGTGCTGTACATTCATCAAAAAAACAACTAAGTAAATTCAAAGTACCAACTCTGCTGTCAGTCTGTCTCTCTCCCACCCTCTCTATCTCTGTGCGCGCGCGAGCGTGTGTGTGTGTGTGTGTGTGGGTGTTGTGTGTGTGTGGTGTGTGTGTGTGTGTGTAAAGCTTATAAGAGATGACATATTCCACTGAACTGATGAAGTACCATAACTCTTACAATTTAAGTGATGTTTCTCTCTTATACTCCTGCAATTTATTTTTTGTATATGAAAGTGTATAAACTCATGCACCATTTGTATGGGCCTGTGGCTTACATTAAAACAATACACCCACACACACAGCACTCTCTCTCTCTCTCTCTCCTCTTCTCTTCTCTCTCTCCTCTCTCTCTTTATAAGCTTTAAGGGACGGACATTTTTACTGAACGGATGGCGCACAGTAACTACGACATGTTATGATGTTTACATTTCCTCGACTCTGCAGTTTTATCGTTTGTATAGATATGTATGAACCCACTACTTTTATGGCCTGTGGCCAAACATAACATACTTTCCATTGCCATTCTCCCCTGTCTTTCTGGTCGTCTTTGTCTCTGTCTTCTGTCTGGTCGTCTCTCCTCCTCTCTCTCTCTCTCTCTCTCGGTCCTCTCTCTCTCTGAAGCCAAAATAACCCAGGGGGCGAAAAGTCGACGCAAAGCTAAATCTACCACCTGGCACACATATTAAACGGCATCGTGCATTCAAGCAAATATAGTACGTAGGACACTTCTCACCTCGCTTGTTTGCTTTGACATCTGGTACACAGAGATACAAAATGAGAGCACTCCAGCGCAACCCTCACAGAAATCCCCTCAGTGTTCTCTCCCACGTACAACGCAGATCCCTCCCACTTTTGCCGCGTGTTGGCCAAGTAGGTCAGCGATAGCACAACGATCAGAGGGACCTCAGAGAGAGACGAGAGAGGAGAAGAGGCGAGAGTGGAAGCACCTGTCATTTCACGAACGAACACACGACCAGAGCATCGTTCCTGCTCTTTCTGACACGAACTCTGCCGCGTGAAAATGGCGAGGCTGTTTAGTGGGTGTGCTGGTTGTTGCGTAGCAGTTGCCGCCCGCCCGCCGACCATACTTAGTGATCAACGGAGGTTTTTGAACCTGGTCTGTCACCCACCAACCACTGGAAATGTCATGGCGGCTCCTTGAACGTCGTCTGACTCTCACAGTGGCCGGTCAGCTTTGAAAGTGACGTTCCAGGTCAGTGGGGTGTCAACAATGGCTCGTTTTCTACAGTTGTTGGAATGATCGCACACAGCTTGTAAAGAAACGCTAGGCTGTTGTACCTTCTGATGTCTGAATGAAATGTTGTCACTGAAGTTTGTGCAAGCTCTGACTGAATATGGTCAACCATACTGGACACACCACGAGGATCATGCTGTCTCTGTCTCTGGCTTTCTCGGCTTGACTTTTAGCCTCCATCATGTCAACATCATCATTATCATGATACCGATATCCTATTACCTTACCAATCAAAATTTGCGTAACGCATCTGTTCACACCCATCAAAGCACCCCCAAGGCATCTGATCCACATCATTGACAAAACCCTCATGCAACTATCCATATAGCACCACCAATGCAATCTGTCCACACATTCAAAGCCACCGCTAATGCATCTGGTCCACATCATTCAAAGCACCACTAATGCATCTGTCCACACACCAGTCAAAACTCCAATACAGTCCAAAGGCCTGCAAATGCAGTCTGTCCACATGGATACGAGTCCAGGAATTTCCATCGCCGTAAGACGTACTTTATTTTTATGCTTGAGACGCCTTCCTCCTCCCCCCCCCCCCCCCCCACCGCCCGCCCACTCCACTACCACTCACTGTTCCACCCCCCCCCCCCAATAAAAAAAAAAAAAGGAAACTCCTTCAACGCCCGCCTTCAATGCCCCTCCTTTTCCCCCATTCAAAAAAAGCAAACAAACGAACAAATTTTTGCATAACAACTCATCATAATACTAAAATGGTTGATTGCCAGCATATTTCTTTGTTTCACATACCTGCGTATTTCGTTGATTCCCTGAGATGCCAAATACAAAGGAACCTGGTAACAAGTTATGGAGAGGAATTGGAAAACACACATCCCTGGAAGTCGATTGGGAGTCATTTGATTAAAAAAAAGAAATTGTCATGAAATCATGAAATTAACGTTCCCAGTGTTCTCGATTGGCTGGTATTTTTTGTTTTCACATCAAACCAATCAGGGTCCCGTCGTGCCAGTGCAGCGTGCGAGGTGGCACGCCGCTATCCGATGCAGGCTTACGTTCAAACAGTTTGAATGACGGTCGCCTTTTCGTCTATTCCAAGATCACTGCTTCGCTTTCGTTACTCTATGCCAGCAGAGGGATGAGAATGTGTATAGTGATCTGTATTGTGAACAGTCTGCGACACCAAGAGGGGCCAGGAACAGTGTCCATTCTTTGTTTTCCTAACCATTCACCTTCATCACGTCCCAATTTCCTGTCTACAGGCCTCCAAACATTGCTGGCACTGTACTGTTCATTGCTGCACACTGCTTCTTTTATTAAATAACCTGGGGTTATTGCTATTAGCGAGGGCGCCTCCGTGTCTCACTGGCCTTTGCCTTGTGGGTTCAACCAAACCCCCCCCCTGTGTGGTGCTTCACACTTGACATTTAGACACTCTTAGCGGTTAGCTAGTTAAAACTGTCCCAGCGGCAAACCTATGGCAAACTGCAGCGGCAAACTATGGCAAACAGACAGGCAGTCTGTACCCTGTGTGTGCTTGACACTTGACACTTAGACACTCTTAGCGGTTATCTATGGCCAAACTGTCAGCGGCAAACGATGGCAAACAGACAGGCAGTCTGTGAACACTGTCTCGTAGGCGTTTAGCTATGTGCAAACTGTCAGCGGCAACTATGGCAAACAGACAGGCGCACTGTGACACTGTCAGTGAAGAAATTAAGCAAACTGTCGCGACAAACTATGGCAAACTCTCACTGGCGAACAATGGCAAAACAGACTGTCAATCCATGACACTGTCAGCTGCAACTTATGACAAACTGTCAGCGGCAAACTATGGCAAACTCACAGGCAATTCCATGGTAACTGTCAGTGGCAAACTATGCAAACACACAGGCAATCTTGGTGCCTCAGGGCCAAACTATGGCAAACACACGAGGCAATCTATGGTGCTGTCCAGTGCAAACTATGCAAACACACAGGCAATCCATGGTACTGTCAGTGTCAAGACTATGGCAAAGCACCCAGGCCATCCAGGGTGCTGTCAGTTAGGCAAACTACTGGCAAACACACAGGCAATCCATGGTGCACTCAGGTGGCAAACTTGGCCAAACACCCAGCAATCCATGGTACTGTCAGTGGCGAAACTATGGCAAACACACAGGACAATCCATGTGTACTGTCAGTGGCAATACACAGGTGCTATCCCATGGAACTGTCAGTGGCAAACTATGGCAAAACACACAGGCAATCTATGGTACTGTCATTGGCAAACTATGGCAAACAACACAGGCTAATCCATGTACTGGTCAGTGCAAACTATGGCAAACACACAGGCATATGTGAAACATGAGCAGACAGGGAGCACATGCCAATCAAAATCAACCTCAATGGTGACTGCTTCTTGTATGGGCAGCAGAGAATGTAAATATCTTCGTTCAAGCTCACCCTATCGTTATTTTGCCCGAAAACACCACTTTTCACATACAAATCACATCCATCTCATGTCACTTTTAACCAAATTTAACACCTGTTTCACAAACAAAATTAACACGCAAAAACCTCTAAAATTGGCGTAATTAGTACATTAAAAATGAATTGTTTAGCTATACTACTTCCAATGCTATTAACGCCCGCGTGACTGAGTCCTTACTAATTTTCTAATATGCTCCTCTACCTCAAGCACTATTAATAAATTAGAACAATCAACTGGCTTTCCGTCTTGGTTAGTTATTTTTACATCTAATGAATTTATAGATCCCTCAATTAATTCTTTAAATTCACTGTCTCCACCAAATGTATATAGCTGATAATCGCAAAACCCCGCCTTAATTGACGGCAGTGCTCGTAGAACAGTAGATGGGTATCCGTTAAATAAGTTAGTATTTGTTTTTAACTGTTGTAAATGGACATACAAAATTGGATTCACAAGAAAATCAGAAGGTTTATTACTTTCAAATTGATAAACGCCTTCTCTTGTACTAAATCTATAAGATTTATCGCTGCTGTGAAAGCCTAAGATTTTAGCTAGCCCTTTAGGTAAAGTGTACTCTCTTCTTTCTTCTAGTGGGAAATGTATAGTAATTCTGAGGTTTGCTTCGTTAATTCTCAGCAGTATACCAAATTCACTAAGCACCTCTTTTAAAGAACAAAAGTTGTAATAACCATCAGGTATTGTTATATGACTTACTTGATTGCCTAGCTCGTCATTAACATTAATCCAGTTATTTTGAACCCCTTCAGATATGTTAACCCACATAACTTTAAAGCCAATTTCTTTAAGGGCAATCCTACAACTCCCACGCCTATTGTCAATTGGGTATGTAAAGAACACACGCTCGTTTTGCTTGGTTATATAGATGTACATCTTTTTTATAACTGTTTAAAAAACTAATTTAAAAATGGAACCTTTTAAATATAACGAAAGTGCTACTTACAATGTAGGAGCGTTTTATAATCCTAAATCGTTAGACTTCAGCAATCTAACCATTGCAGTAGATGAATATTAATGGCTTCCAAGTTAGACTTGTAATCCCACTAACTAAATATTCAAATCCGCCAATAAAGAATGATAGAGTGCCATCAGCATGGTCATCCCGTCCTATGACGTTTTACCAGAATCAGTTTAAATTTTGCCATTTACTGCGCAACTACTGGCTGTGGTGTTTCATATGCAAACCATTTAAACCATCCTAATCTTTTAGTAAGGGCAGTATATAACTTTCATGTTTATTACCAATACAGGCGAATACTAACTGAACTACAAGTAGTCCTCCCTAACGACAATGCGTTTAATCCATTTAAAAGCCCAATGGACAATAATGCATATGAAAAATTTGCAACGAATTTAACATTAATCCTTCAACTGACTTTAGACAAAGTTAGACCGCAATCATGGGATGGGTACATTGTATTGTGGGGTGCAAAAAGAGAATATAATTATGACTACTGGCCTGGCCACACCTCTTTTCAACCAGACAAACAAGTTCGATTGATGTCAATAGAACAAAAACGCCCTAATGCTTGGGCAACATTTATCTTAGATGAAAGTAAAGGCCTAACAATGCCAGGAGTGCAAAGACTCAATGACTCCATACGGACATATGTTTGGTGTCTATTAGGAGCACAAGCACAAAGTCTAGCATACTAGATCAGTCTACAGGCTTTGACGCCAGAAAACAATTTCTAGCCAATTTAGAAGATGCTATTAACTCTGCTTTTGATTTGCCTGCCAGCATACAAAGGTATCAAGACGTTCTTGCACATGCTAGGTCAAAGGTTGACTTTGTTGTAGGCCATGGATTATACATGCTACCCTCTGACCTTAGACTACAGATTGGCATGATACAGAATTATAACAATGAAATCCTCATAGCTGGAGACGACCAAAACTTAGGACACAATCAAGGCTTAAACACAAGGCCTGCTCCATCCATTTTAAAAAAGTGCCTAGCCTGAAGAAAGCGTCCCACAGCCAGAAAGCGATCCAGTTATAAGCGCCCCACAGCCAGAAAGCACGCCCAGAAAGCACTCCACCTGTTAATGTACCTCGCACTGACAGTCATACTAGCGAAAACACAGCCCTCGTTGTGTTTTTAACTTTTACTGGATTAGCCATACTTTATTTCACTAAAAATTAATCCAGCAGCTAGCACTCCTAACGTCCACAGATGGTCAGCCATATAACCAGCAACTTTGCCTATAGTAGACAAACCCAACTAACAACACTGCCTATTATGCCAGGCAGAGCATCAAGCGCTTTGGCTGCTAACTTCTTTATAAGTTTGCTAGATGATGCAATTGTTTTCTAATCCAACTTTTACCAGGCTGAGGTGTTGGAGGTGTTACTGGCCCTGTTGGTGCACCGCCTGTTAAAGCATAAACGAGTGTAGAGATAGCAAACCCTACAGCTGTTAATATTACTAACTATTGTAATCCCCTGTTCCCTGAACAGAGTCCTTATTCTTTCTGCTAGCGTAGTGTTTTCATAAAGTATTCTGTTTATAGTTTCTCTTATTCTACTTGTTTGTGATGCTAGCTGCGCTCTGTTAGCAGACAGAGCTTCTAAAAAGCTTACCCTTTTTTGCCTTAAATCCTGTATTTTCTTCTGTATTCTATCCTTTTCCTCTTGCCCTAAATTGTTATCATCTGCATCAGCGAGTTTATTTTTCTGCTTCTATCTTTCTATCTAGCTTATTAAGTTCTGCTAGATTGAGATTTAGATGCTCCCTTATTGTTGTAAAAGCAGCCTTAAGACCCGGAGGTCACGCATAGGCAATGGAGAATCGTTAATTGTTTTTAACTGCGTCTCCTCATTAAAACTTGTTTCAATTTCTGCTATTAGTTCATTTGCTGTTCGATTTAATTCTTCAAGGGGTATGTTTTGTATTTCAGATTGTGTTGGCAACTCTTGACCCAAGTTCTGTAAAAGACTAACAGCCTCAGGCCTTAAATCGTCAATAAAGTTTAATTGCCTTCGGTCAACAACAGGGAGATCTCTAAGAATTGTGGCCCTGCTTAAAAACTGGGTTGGGTCCGGCTTTGTAGTAAGCCGCACACTCTTTCCTTTACCGGTTCTTACATACAAATGATTATTTTTATCTGTTGAAAAATCTGAAACTCTAAGCGCTTCTGGCTGCTCTCGCTCCATATGGCTATATAATGATTCAATTCTATCTAGCAATCGTATTTGGCTTAACCCTACTCCTTGACCTGCTGCTGCTCCTTCTAGTTCTTCTTGCAATGAAGGACCCAGTTCTGTTTCATCTTCTTCTTCTTCAATAGGATCAATCGGGTCAAAATCTTCATCCATATTTTTTATTTATATTCTTTTTGTTTTATAAAAATGAACTCATACGGTTGCGACCTCGATCCATACAGAAAAGAGAAGGAACCCCATGGCGTGAAAGGTATAAGGCAGACTGTAATTAGCGTAAATACTCCATCAACAGTTCAACCTGGACAAGATTTAACAGTCAAGTTCCCCGATCTTGGCGCTGACGATGTTATAATGCCAGGCACCGCTAAACTATCATCAAAATAGATATTGAATCGGCAGATCCTAATGCTACTGTTGTTGCTAATTTAGGCAGGGCTATCGTTAATCATATAGTAATCAAACTGGAGGGCACAGAAGTCTTTATACTAGGCGAGGCAGACATTTTGCCCTCTATTCTGATCTATGGCTACCTAAAAAAGAAAGGAAAGAGAAAGTTTATCAGGGAATACAAAGCCCAAACGCCTCAAGCACAGGCTTAAAGCGGAGGATGCAAAGAATGACGTTAAAGATGAGACAGTAGCAGAAGCATATGGCAACAGATTCTGCATCCCTCTAGATTTTGAGTTGTTTAAAAACGCATATGCCATATTACCAAGGTGCACTAAAAGAAAAACTTAGTTATGTTCTAACATTTAATCCTAGCGATTCTGTTGTTCTGTCTGAAGACCCTTTAGCTAAATACACAGTTAGTGACATCTCTCTTGAGTTTGATGTTGTTACTAACCCTGAACTGGCCAGAACAATCTTAACCCAGTATAAAAAGTAAAACAGTTATTTATTATGAAAGAGTTATACACGCCATTACAGAAATAGAAATAAGCGAGACACTCTTTGGAACATACATCTAAATCAGTCTCTGAAGTCTTTAAAAGGAATTTTGTTCTTGTTTACTGAAGGAACAACTCCTTTTCAGAGAGAATCAGAAGCGTTTTATAATCCAAAAATTAAGAAGGTTGACTGTACAATAAATGGCAGGTCTGATCAGTTGTATTCAGGGCGTGGACTTTTACCTCACCAACACTTTGATGAAATAAGAAAGTTGTTTGCTGGAGGTAGGCAAAGGGATCCTGCAGTTGATCGCGTATGTAAAAAACTTCGCCTTTATGATGTAAGACTCGAAGACTACTTAATATCCAAATATGGGCTGTGGCTAGATTTTAGATCCACATTTGATAACAGATTGTTTGGAAGTGGAGAAAGGATAGGGCAAGATGGTATAAAAATAAATATTCACAAGAAAGCAGACGGAAACGGTCCAATAAAAATGCACATTTTTATGGTTTGTGATGCTCAGTTAAACATTGAAGAAAACAGGCTAAAAGGCCACGCCGTTTAAAATGCAGAAGAAATATTCTAATAAAAACAGATGGATAGCTTGAAGTTTCTACCAAAAGATCCGCACTGTTCTCTTATCTGCAGGATTACTGGGTGTGGGAAAACTGTTTTCGTACTTGATTTGTTACAAACAATATACAGGTTTCATTTACGAACACATTGTTATATTCTGCACAACCATAAGCACAAGTCTTATAAGGAAGGAAGTTTATTTGGACAGACGAGAATATATTTTAGTTGATCCTAGCGATAAACTGAGCGACTGTTTAGAGCATTACTATAGGCTATTGAGGGAACTGAAACACTGTTTATTATTGATGACTGTTCGGCTGAGCAAGACATTGTTAAAAAAAGAAAAGCTCTGTCAAAGCTAGCCTTTAGTGGTCGCCACGCCTTAGTTTCTGTGTGGCTCTTAACTCAAAAATACAATGCTGTCTTAAAAGACTTTCGATCGCAGTTAAAATCGGTTGTATTATTTTACACTAAGGACAAAGATAGTTTTGAAGAATGTTTAAGTGAAAATTATATAATAAGGGGCAAAGATGAACTAAACAAAATAAAAGAGCAGTTAGAAACATCTAAGCACGCTAAGCTATGCTTACGGACTGACCCTCCAGTTCAATACGTTTGTTTATTGTAGATTGTTTATTATAATTTTAATATTAAAAAGAATGTCTCGGGGGCCAGAACCAAAAGCGGAGCTAGCTCCTAAATGCACTGCAGTAGAGCTAAAAGACCTAGCAGACACAACTGAGTTTGATCTAATAGGAGTGCCAGGAAATGTTTATGGATTTGAGTACACAGATGATGGGGTTTACAAACGAACAGAAATTGAAGACAAAAAACAACAGCCATATCCTACCCTAGAAGGGATAAGAAATTTAAGGGCAAACGATTTTGGCAAATATGAATAAAAACTTCATAAAAGAGAGAATGTTTGGGCGTTGCTTCCTGAAATTGCTTGGAATCTAAAGTTTGAACTACGAAGTCCTAATGTATACTTTGATAAGAACAACAATTTTAGAAAAGCTTTAAATGAAGGACCAGTTCTTGTTAATCTGGTTCCAGGAACACAACAGAAAAAACAGATTGAAATAACTATGCAGGGTTCTGAATATATGCTACAGAGAAAGAAGTCCTTAGCTGAAGTGGGGGGCGACACCGCGCTTACAATTTACCCCAACTCTACAGGCGCTACCTAGGCAAATGACGATGATTTTTCGCTTATTTATTACTCCGAGGGAGGGCAATACTAGTTTGCCAGAACATACGCTAATCAGAGGGATACAAATAAAGGCTGAAAACTTGGATGCCCCTCTGAAGCTGGCTATTGCAATTACTAAAAACGGAGATGAAATAAACACCCATGTATCATCTGACAAGGTTACTATAATGGTTGACAAAGACAAACTAACAGTACTCGACTTTATTTTCATTAAGTATGTTAATTTTATTGCGTTTTACTCTGTTAATGAAGTGCTGCCAGACGGATTAATAAAAAGATATGTATAAGATTAACTTTAAAAAATAATCTTATTTAAAAAATGCATGTTCAACAGTTTAGGTTAAAGCAAATAAACTGAACTTCAAAAAGAAATAGAAAGTGACTTGGATAAGTATAGGATTACTAGAAAGAAATATGCTAAAGCTTTAAACACTCTTTCTTATGTAATTACTGGCTCATCAGCTGTAGCTAGCGTAAGTGCGGGGTCTAGCGTTGCCGTTTTAGCCACTGGGGTTGGTGCGCCAGCATCATTAGCATTAGGAGGTCTTGGGTTAGGGTTAGGCGCTGTGTCTATGATTGTAAGTGCTGTTTTAAAAAAATTAACTCCTAAATTACAAAAGCACACTGCCATTGTAGCCCTAGCATCAGCAAAACTTTCTTCATTGAGATTAAGAATAAGCAAATCATTACAGGATGAAAACATTACAGACGAAGAATTTCAGAAGCTTATGGCTGACGGTGAGGATTATAGACGACAAAAAAATTGAACTTCAAAAAGAGTGGAGAAAGACTTTTACTTCACGACAGGTAGACACTGATGCAATTAAACAGAACATTGAAAAACAAACACATGATCGGTTAAACCCAAAATAGAGCAAAAAAAATAAGTTAAACAAAAATAAGTTTAGCAAAAATAAACACTATTTTTTTTAACTCACTGTGTTTGGGGGACAACTTGCAGCTCTTCGCGAACAAAGGATCTTTTAGGAGCAGGCTTTTTAGACGAGAGAGTCTCTCTTAAATAATATACAGGAGGGGTTGTTTTCATAATTCTTTCAACTTCATATACGTCTACGCTCCATATAGGATCTGTGGCTCTAATTCTAACATTGCCCTCTGCCTCTCCAGGAGCATACAAGTATCTTACTTTTAGTCAAACGGCAAGAGTTTTTGAGTCCCCTGCGCATCTTCAGTAATGCTAATTTTTTTTAATTTGATTGCGTTTACTGCTTAAGACCTGTTGCTTTAAATTCTTCATTGTTCATGACACGTAAGACTGCTGGCAATCTCCTAACCATTCTGTGTTGCGTTCTCTGTCCATAATTTCTCTGTGGTATTGATAGGTAAACAGGCGTTCAGCTAGATTCTTATTAAAGTTTTCTACTAGGGCTTGTGATCGATGGTTGCCTGGGATCCCTCTCTTAACTGTAACATGATGTTTTAAAAACAGTTGGTTGACAGAACCTTTAAACTCTTTTCCATCATCAACTTGAACCATCCTAGGATACTTTAATGGACCTCGCATGTATATTTGTTGTAAAGCCACAGCCACAGCAGTTGAGCTTTTATCCGTTAAAGGTTCAGCGTCTTTGGTATCTTGAAGCCATGTCAACAACTGTCAGAGCATACTTAAACTTTTTTCTTCTAACTTTGTCATGTGGTAGATACAGCAAGTCCATCTGGTGGGTGTCATTTGGAACTGAGTTAACAAATCTAGGCCTTATTATTCTTTTGGGGGCAGGCAGATATATTTGCCAAATTGCCTGTTTTGAAAGCCAGTCTTTCGCATCTGATTCAGACACTCTAGCAGCTTTACTTAGTTTTTCAATAGCAGTCTTTCCTTTCCAATACCCTTTAGGAGAATAATATATTTTGTACTTCGTATTGTTCATATTTTAATTGTATTTTTAATTGTTTTTTAGATTGAATATGCGAGAAGAGAGATTGCTCCCATAGCACCTATAATAAAGCCTATCTCTGCTATTTTCTGTTCTTCTGACGGTTCATAAAAGTCAGACAGTTCTGGCGGTGGCGATGTTAGAAACTTCTTTCCTGTCACTAAGTAATACTCATTCATTGCCTCATCAACGTCTGTAAATGTGTGCTCTGCATGCCCCTGTTCCCTTAACTTTTTATTAATAAAGTCTAAGTGAGCAATCCTCCTTTTCTCATAGCGTCTCTTGCTTTGGCTAAATCTTCCATTGCCTTGTTATGACGTTCTCTTTCTTCATCGGACCGCAATTTACTAAACATATAATTGCTGCCGGAGAAGGCCAAGGCATTAACAATAGCTCCTCCCACCATCATAACTACTCCCGCCATCTTTTTATAAATCAATATTTTCTAGATTAATCTTTCTATGAACTAACATTTTCTGGGATAATCCCCTGTGTAACAAGAAAGTCTTTTGATGCAATCCCTGCAGTAATTACAACTATAACCTTAACAACATCCTCAATGTCTAACCTTCCTAGGTCAGCTGGCTTCATTCTAAACAAGTTTTTTGCTAACACGCTATAGCCTATACTAAGACCGCTAATCACAGCAGAATGGTAAATCGTATTGATAATCTTTTTTTCACTCATCTTTTTATTAACTAAAAAAATAATTAAAATAATCATAATACGAAAGGCTGTCTATGTGCTTTTTAATCAGATAATCTTTTGTTGTTAAAGCTAAAAATAAGGTTGCAACTAGTTTTGGCGAATCTTCTATCTTTCCCATGTTGGGTGGTTTTATTCCTAACAAACATTTTGCAAGGGTTGAATAAACTATCACCAACCAACGATAGGCACTGCATAATTAACCAGCGTTAAACTCATGGTTTTAAAAGTATTATATTATTTTTTTATTGCTTTTTAAAATGGATTGTGACGAACTATTAAAGTGTGAGGAGCAAGCAGACTACTCCGTAGACCTCTGCAAAAAGAAAGATTATACTCTCTAGCTGCGTGTGGAAAAACTAAACAGTATTTAGGCACTGAACTAAGTATTGAACAGATTCAACAATTGTCCACATCAGACGTTGAGAAGTACTACGCTAGGTACGAAGCACAGCTAGGGTCAAAAATGGTTAGATCAGTGGGTCAGACAATGATTAGTCTATATGCTAAGTTAGTAAGTAAGATGGCGCCGGTTGATTCAGAAGAAGATTTAAAATACGACTTATCGCAAGATCCGGTTTTAAACAAGTCCCTAGAAACTCTTGCATGTGACATGTACTACAGATTCGGGACGATGTTATGCCCATTCATTATGGGATTAATTACTTTTAATCATATTAATTTTGATCAAATTAAATTTAATCGCAATAAAAAAATGAGCGATCAGGAGAAAAGACGTCGCAGGACAATCCGCAGGAGCAGAATGTACCACAAGTGAATGTACCACAAGTGAGTCATGTTACTAAAACTAAAAAATCCTGGACGTATTGAGGCTGGGCGTAAACTAGCTGAATGGAACAGACTGCAAAAGCAAACCAATCAGTTAAAACAAAAATTATTAGATAGTAATACAACATCGCCACCAGCAACAACACCCCAATTAACAAAAACACAATCACAAACAAACGATAAGATGTATTATTATGTATTTGCTGCTGTTGTTGTTGGTGGGGGGTTTTTAGCATACAAATGTCTAACGCCATACTTAGCAGCAAAGTTACAAACCCCCACAAAGCCAGTAAAAGAAGAAGAACCAGCTTCTGCAAAAAAAGCGCAACCTCCTGTTGTAGACCCATTTTCTATGGAATAGTTTTTAAGAACTAGATAAAGTACAAGTTAAGAGCTAAATAAGTACAAGTTAAGAACTAAATAAAGTACAAGTTAAGTTAGTTATAAAAAGTACTTTTTAAGTTAAGTGCAAGTAAATTACAAGTTAAGTGCAAGTAAATTACAAGTTAAGTGCAAAAAAATAAGTTCTTAAGTTAAGTTCTTGTTAGGTTCTTTTTTAAGTTCTAGTTAGGTTCTTAAATAAGTTCTAGTTAGGTTCTTTTTTAAGTTCTAGTTAGGTTCTTAAATAAGTTCTAGTTAGGTTCTTAAGTTAAGTACAAGTCAAGTCAGTCAAGTTAATCTTTTAAAGTTCTCCAATGTCCTACAGCATATGAAAAACTCAGGACTAACGTAAGTTCTCTTGTTATTGTTAGAGACTAGTGATTTCTTGTTAACAGCAGTTGTGTTTACTTGATGAAGAGTAGAGCGCAGATTAACATTTGTGTGATAAAATACTTTGTTCTCAAAGAGAGCTTGCTTGTAGTTATCGTGAGATATATTTTTTTGACAACTTCTTTACTTATGCCTTTAGCTTTTTTCATTACACAAGTCTGGCTAGCAACGCTGTACATCTTCGACCGCAAACCAACATATCTTTGATAACTGTTCCATTAAGTTCATCCTTCATCTTTCCAATTACTTTCTTGTTTACAGTTGAATGTAAAGGACTGTCTTTTTGGATAGTCGCATGTGTCGTACCATCCATCAGTTCCTTTAGCCACTTCTGTTTCTAAATCCTTATAGAAGTCTTCAGTTGGGACGTCTAGAATAAAAGAGTCAGTGTCTGTGTAAAGGACTCTTGCTTCTGGGTACCGCGGTTTAAAGTAGTCGTACAGAAATTCTAACATTAATAACTTTGACAAACTCTAATATAGTAAAGCCAATAAACACCAGCTTGTCCAACTTAACATCCTTTTTCTTCATCATAATGCCAACCAAGCTGTCGTTAAATCTTCTAAAGTCTTGATAGTTAGGTTTAGAGGCAAACTTAATTGCTTGGTTTTCTTTTGTAACTAATTTTACATCTTTACGTTTGTGTGGATTTTCCATAGTTTTACCAAAACAGCTATTGTTCATCAGTTTAAAGAAGTCTTTTTCTGAAGCGTCAGTGGCTGGGTTCTAAGATCAGTGTTCTTCTTGATGTATGGTCTCATAAAGGACTCTTGATCGCAGATAATTATTCTGTGAACAGCTGTCAGTTTCAGCCGTGTCTTAAGTAAAACTGTAACAGTCTGTAATGACACACATACTTAGTTTTGTGGCGAAGATTGGGAACAAGTTTAGGTGGTTCGATGGGACTCATCTTTAAGCTTTCTGCGGCTAGAGGATAGTCGTTGTGGAGATCGTGTAGTTCTTTAGAATATTCTAAGTCTACTTCCAAGATTAGTCCTGCTGGATTATCAGGCGTAAGCTGTGACAACATACCTAACACAGTATTGACATCATGAGGCCCTTTTAGCATTTTAAAGTTACGTAATCGAAGCGGTTGACTCATGGCCCATCCATACAGATTGTTGGCGTCTAAGTACATTAGATAGTTGGATGGTTTAGTGGGTCATAATCATCTAAATATTTGTTGTTAGCTTTGCAGTAAGGATGTGAGGCCATGCTAATACCCCCCCTTAGACCATCTTCAATCATCTGAAGTGTGGGTAGATCAGATATTAAGTCAATCTGGATGTTTGTAGACTTTATGAAAGCATCCAAGAAAGGCCGGGCGCAGAGATGTAATGTGATGAGTCTAAGCTGTAATGTTTCATGCATGTAGATCTGTAATTTTGAAAGACGTCTGCCAATAAACATACGTCTGCCAATAAATATTTATCATGATAGTCGCCCATCGTTCGACAGTATAATTCTGTCCAGGCTTTCTGTGCATATTCATAGTCAGAGTCAGTTATGCCTTTCCCTGTAAGCCTAGAGTAAAAATCGTCTTTATGCGGTAGCGCCGGCTCGTCAAAACTTTCCCACGAGTCCATGTATTCATAAGGATAAACTCCTTTACGCACTAAAGATGGGTCAAAATATTGTTTAGTGATTGGAAAGTCTTGTAAAGATCCTGCTAACTTATCCAAACTAGCCATCAGATGTTGGGCAGAGTCATAAAAGGATAAACAGTCAAGAGTAAAAGTCATGTACTTTTCTGAAGATTGTGCAATGCAGGTAACCTCTTATATTCAGAAGTCACTGCTTGCATGATAAAATGAGAATCGTAGCCTCGTAAGTTATGAAAGAAGATAGGCAGTTTCCATGTTTTAGGATCAACCTTAAGTTGAAGATTACAATTGTTGTGCGCAGCTCTCTGAACTTTCCAGTAATGTGATCGTGGTCTCTTACTGCATCGCCTAATAATTCTCTGTTACATATCCAACAGTGTGTAGATGAGTCATAGTGTTCTTGGTCTTCAGGAGTCATAACAATGTCTGAAAGATTTAGTTGGTTGGATAACTGATTGCGAAGTTGTTTCATCTGCTCTAAAAATCTACTAGCTGCGTTGGGGCTTCTATAAATCTCTGGACGTGTGTGTACCCCATCTGACCTAACAACAATAAACGCATAAGAACAGAATCTGATGGTGGGTTAATAACGTTGTTTTTTGTTCTTGCTGTTGTGGGCCATAGTACTGCGGCAAGAGCGATTCAAAGTCAGCATAAACACGTATGGACTCATCTGCATTTTGTGTACATTCTTAAAACTAACTTTAGACCCTGGTTTAGGTGTGAGGAGTTTGGTTTCACAGTCTACAAAACTTTTACAATGAGTTGTATGACTGGCAGCTGCTTCTATAGTTGGGATTCTGGTCAAACACCTTCTACAAAGCCCTTGTTTAGCATGATCCTTTGATGTAAAAACCATAAGTCTGCTTATTGTTCTGATTAATACATAATGACTCTTTGTACTATCTGCAAACAGTATCAAGTCTACATGCTTGTCAAGTGGCTCGCCTAAAGTGGGAGCTTTTGGAGAAATCCTTAGAGGCACTAGATTTGCTTCTACAGACCATTTGTATACGTTTACAGTGATTGGTTTGTGTTGTTCTTCAACTGAGATATACTGTTTATACTTACTGGAAAGGTTATGTTATCAAAGTTCAGCTCTTGTTTGTATGCTTCATAATTAGAGAGTCTTTCTGCGTTCTTTATAACAGGGTGTAAATGCGCTAAAACGCACCACATAAAACACATGTTGTCAGGATTTTACTGCTTGTTTTAAAACTAACTCTTTGGGAGAGGAAGGTAAGAATTGCCAACTATAGGATAGAACTTTGTTTGTCTCAATTTGATTTCAAGGACTGTCCCTTCAGACCATCCAGAACCTCTTAACTTTGCCTCCTCACTTGCATGGTTAAACTGTGTAAGCATGTAATCGCCCAGTCAGAGTTAAAGTCGTGATAGCTGATTACTTCTTTCTGCCTTGTTGAAACCCAGACTGGCATGTTAGTATCATCGGGCGTTATATAATCAATCAGAACAGCTAGCAACACTTTTACTGGTGGTTCGCGTTTGAAGAGACTCTGGAATTTTAGAGATAGCATGTGCTACGCTTTCATGAACGTTTGTGGGGTAATGATGTCCATGTCTACTTCACTAAACATATCGCTTAATTGTTTGTCACTAATAAATATTTCTTCCATCGTATATAGTTTTCCGTTCTCGAATTTACTTGTGAGGCTCATTTTTTAACTCAAATATTTACGTAAATCAAAAAAAATAAATGTAAATAAAAGTAATTAAAACGCGCTTTTTATTCTTCACCCAAGCCTCGCAACACTTCAAGACACGTTAACCTTACATAACACCTGCTAATATTTTTGCTTTTTCTGAATCACTACAGTCAATGTTTATCACTTTGATTGCTTCGTTAAACAGTTCACTATGATCTTTTATTATATTGTCTATATCATTCTCAAACCCAAATTCACTAAAATCAATGTTTAACAATTTCATTGTCTCGTCAAATAGTTCATTGCAATTCTTTAAATCAGATTCACTGAGTTTGGCAGCCATTTTTTAATCTAAAATAAATAAAAAAATAATTGTAAATTCAACTGTTATTAATAGTCTTTTCTAATCGTAAAACCTAATCTTCATTAAAGCAAATAGTTACTTCTTCAGAGTTGTAAGAAAAAGTCAGATCAGTATCTTTATGAGCCATATAATCAAGTAAAATAATAAACAACTTTTTTGCCAGTGGGGGCCAAGAATCTGGTATTTCACTGATGTCCTGCTTCGTGTTTTCTCGTATTTTTATGTGATTAAAAAGATCAGTAATTGATTCTTCAAACCTACTCTTTAACTCTTCTCTATCAGCCTTCCATTCCAACTCGTAAAGCATATTAGTAAGCTCTCTAATAACTACTTCGGGCTTCATTTTTAACCAAAATAAAATCATAAATTTAAAAAAAATTAATTAACCAGTTTCTCTTGTAAATTCAACTGTTATTCATAGTCTTTTTCTAATCGTAAAAACTGATCAGGTTTAAAGGTAACAGTTACTCCTTCAAGATCATCAGATACATGCAGGTCAGCATCTTCGGGGGCAATATTATCTAGTAATATGGCAAATAATTTTATAATTGGTAGGCCAAGAATCTGGTATTTTACTAACAGCTTTCAATACGCTTTCTCGAATAGTTAAACCTTCAAAAAGTTCTGTTATAAATTCATCAAACAGGTCTTTTAACACTTCTTTATCAACTCCAGCATTAATCGCCCACCCAAATCATCAAATATTTCTGTAAGCTTTATAACTACCTGGGGGTTCATTTTTTAACCCAATTAAAAACAGCAATTAAAAAATAATTAAGTAATCAGCTACTCTATCCCTCATTCACTCCCACATCTCTCTCACACACAGACAATAGACAGACAGACAGACAGACAGACAGACAGACAGACAGACAGACAGACGCGCACACACAGGAATCATTCACACAATAAACAGGGCAGAAAGGGAAAGGGACTTTTTTTTGTGGGAGAATGTGAAGGGAGCTTTTTGTTGTGTTCACACTTAAACGCCGTGAATTCGAGACAGCCGTCAAAAAGCACTTATTAGAGTCCTGAATCAATAATCACAAGATCTCTTCAAAGTTATATTGGCGGCCACCTGAATAGGCAGCCTTTGTAAGTGAAGCGAAGCGTAGATGCAGTCCCAGTCAGTTGGTGGTTGCGCGTAACCCTTACTATTTTTAGACCCACGTCATGCGTTTGTGGGAGAGTCTTGCGGGGTAGAGGCGGGCTTTGTAGGATTTTCAGGCGAAGCCGCCTGATTGACCCAGTTTTGTTGGCGCTTTCTGGGTCGGAGTAGCATGAGTCAGTCTAGTATGGAAGTGAATCAATTACTCCTGCCACGCAGGTTCAAGCACGTCATGTGTATCTTGCCAGAATGCTTTAAAGTTGGGGTTGGATTGCATGTATTTCAGAATGAGTTTTCGTTTGTTGTATAACTCATTGAAAGAAATCGCGAGTTTGTGAAATTTTGGATAAGAATAAAAATAAAATGACAATTCAATTAGTCTTCTTGCACGAGTTAGCTCAACAGCAAATCTTCTTTCAGATAGGACTCCCAGTTTTTTTGTTTTTGACTGTTTCAAAATTGTCTTTGCTTTCTGAAGCCAGTGTCCTAAAAAAAAGAGCTTTGGAAAGAGATTTCTTTTCACTATCTTTCACGGAGTACAAACGCTGTGTAGAAAGGAGTCATTTCTTGAACACTTTCAAAGGTTTTGGTTTTATCAAATGGTTTGGAAGGCAGCTCACAAAGCTGTGTTTTCAAATATTTGTCAAGATCTTCAACTGATAGTTCCGTTTTTTGTTGAGGAAACAAAAACGAAATGCTTCCTTTTGGCTTTGAGGGAGGAGAACAAGGCTCGCCACTCAATTTATTTGTCAAAAACTTTGCCATGGCCTCATGATAAACAATGTATTTTTCCACGAGATCGGTCTGTTGATCAGAAAGTTTTCCTTGCGAAGATAACAACATTTCAGCCATTTCTTCAGTAATAGTAGCGTCACTTCCAGCACTAGCAGAAGGCATTGAAACATCACTTCCCTGACTCGCCATGTTTTTAACCAACACAAGTTCTCTCTGAAAAATGCTAGCCACACTCTCACACGTCTGAACAACGCAACAGCCGAATCTGAAATGACAAAAGTGTCAGAAATAGCAGTCTGGCCAGACGGAAATAATATCATACCTCCTTTCTATTGGTTTAAAATGTGCTCGCGCGATGAGTAATTCGTCGCAATGCGACAATCAATTTTGCAGTAGAGGACGCAGGGGGTGGGAGATAAGCGAGGTGGTGGTGGCGCTCTGCTAATAGCGTCATTGAGTGCAAGTTGTCCTTTCAGAGATCAATACACAAGCCGGCGGAGCGGCCACTGCGTGTGGTAGTAAGTGAACTGATTGGCTTGCTTGATCAGTTCTACCATTTTTACTGAGATTGTTGCTGTTTAGAAAACAGGTGTTAAATTTGGTTAAAAGTGACATGAGATGGATGTGATTTGTATGTGAAAAGTGGTGTTTTCGGGCAAAATAAGATAGGGTGAGCTTGAACGAAGATATTTACATTCTCTGCAGCGGAAGTTGCACAAACACAGTGTGAAGACATTCCTCCTTTTCCCTCTTGATGTATGACTCTGCTTTGATCGGTGACGTTCCTCCTTTCCCCTCTTGATGTATGACTCTGCTTTGATCGGTGACGTTCCTCCTTTCCCCTCTTGATGTATGACTCTGCTTTGATCGGTGACGTTCCTCCTTTCCCCTCTTGATGCATGACTGCTTTGATCGGTGACGTTCCTCCTTTCCCCTCTTGATGTATGACTCTGCTTTAATCGCTGACGTTCCTCCTTTCCCCTCTTGATGCATGACTGCTTTGATCGGTGACGTTCCTCCTTTCCCCTCTTGATGCATGACTCTGCTTTGATCGGTGGCTAACTCTTTAACCACTCTCTTTTCCGGTTTGAACGGCATATCTGAGATTGTCTGTTGTTGTTTTGTTTATTCTGATTCATACAAACATATCAACATCCAGGTGTTAGGACTGTGACATTCATAGAGGTGTCGAATAGTCATATCACTAGGACGCCATTTTGTCACATGGTTATTGTTTGGTCTGATCCGCCAGTTAACTGCTTCAGTAGTCGAGGGTTTTGTAGCTGTGACGACATGGTGGGTGTAGGGTTCTCCCCCTTACTCAGCTGGTAATGTCGTTGCAATGGTGTGGTTGAACATTCTGTTCATCAATGGTTGATCTATCCTTGAGTTTCTGTTCATCAATGGTTGATTCATCTTTGAACGTTATGTTGATCAATGGTTGATTCATCTTTGAACGTCGTGTTGATCAATGGTTGATTCATCTTTGAACGTTATGTTGATCAATGGTTGATTCATCTTTGAACGTTGTGTTGATCAATGGTTGATACATCTTTGAACGTTGTGTTGATCAATGGTTGATTCATCTTTGAACGTTGTGTTGATCAATGGTTGATTCATCTTTGAACGTTGTGTTGATCAATGGTTGATTCATCTTTGAACGTTGTGTTGATCAATGGTTGACACATCTTTGAACGTTGTGTTGATCAATGGTTGATTCATCTTTGAACGTTGTGTTGATCAATGGTTGATACATTTGTAATTCATCATGGTTTCTTTCCTTAGCTGCTTTAAAAGAACACTGTATCCTGATCACGCTTCCATAATCAATCTTTGTATGTCAGGTTGTAAAACTATTTTAGTTCTTCATAATTCTTATTATCCTAGAGCAAAACATTCAGATTCTGCAAGATGACGAAAAGGCCCAGACTTTGTGCAGGTTATACACATATCTTTTTCATACCAACAGCTGAATGAATGAATCTTTCATTTAACTTGTTTCACCCAGGATTGATATTTTACGAATATAATCAATAATCACACAATAACAACATTTTAAAAATAGCAAGCCCCATTATTACAAATACATTCCCGAAAACGTAAAATGAGCTCATGAAATATTAAAGTGCAAGAAAGACATCACATGAGATAACCAGCATGGACTAGACGACACGTTTCCAATATCATACATTTTGAAATCCTTGTTATACAAAAAATTATCAACCAGTTTATCCCGATGGCATAAACGATTATTGCAAATAACGTTTAGGTAGCATGCTTAGCTCTGAACAATCCAGAAAGTGTGCTGCCTGTATACACACCCGCCACAAATACTGTTTAATGTTAGCGTGTACTGATAGTGCTGTAGTTCTCACACTGTTGGAGATTTTTGTTCTGCCAAGGTCGACGATTAGTGATTGAATCCGTTCCTCAGGCCGCTCCCAATAGCGCCAGAGTCTGTGGAAGATGGCAGTTGGGATATCAGTTACTGCCTCTCTGCTGTGTTTCAAAAGATCTGCAGGGATGATGTTGATGCCTGCAGTTTTCTCTCATTTTAAAGATGCCACTTGCAGCCATGACCTCTTTATATGGAGCATTGGGATGTCCTGGTTATCTGATGAATCCTCTATTTTAGTATTGGAAGGTCCTGGTTGTTTGATGAATCCTCCATTGTAGTACTGGAAAGTCCTGGTCATTTGATGAATCATCTATTGCACTATTGGAAAGCCCTGGTTATTTGATGAATCCTCTATTATAGCATTGGAAAGTCCTGGTTATTTCATGAATCCTCTATTGTAGTATTGGAAAGTCCTGGTTATTTGATGAATCCTCTCTTGTAGTATTGGAAAGTCCTGGTTATTTGATGAATCCTCTCTTGTAGTATTGGAAAGTCCTGGTTATTTGATGAATCCTCTATTGTAGTATTGGAAAGTCCTGGTTATTTGATGAATCCTCTATTGTAGTATTGGAAAGTCCTGGTTATTTGATGAATCCTCTATCATCAGTACCTTTGGTCTATTTCTTCTAACTGTTGAGCAGTGCCTACCATCTGCCCATGGACAATTATATCAGTTTTGATGATGGCCATCAACTGGGTCAATTCGGCGTTGATTCAATACCATCTCGTGTTGTTGTATCATCCACTCTTTGAAGAAGCTTAGCGAGTTCTTGTTCACCCACACCAGGCCATGAATGTCTTCAGTAAACTGATGGTTCTTCCTCAAGTGCTTACTGTGCTGACATGCTGTGCAGGCATTTTAGGAAAATCTTGAAAGTGAGGGAGATAGGAGACAGCCCTGACGAACTCAAAGTGAAGGATGGCACAACTCTCCACCCTGTATAATCACTGCAGCGGTCGCTTTAAGACACAGCTGCTGGACAGTGTTGACCAGTTTTTGCTGGATGTTAAGTTTCCCTGTTGTGGTCAACAGCGGCTCATGCTTAGACTCTGCTGAATGCCTTTTTGAAGTCTGTGAAGACATGGTGGGACTCCCTGTGTTGCTGGAATATAACCATCATGACAGCTTGTGACAAAGCTGAAATGATATAAGATCGAGGTCATACCTGTCGATGATGTGATATTATAGTTTAGCTGCTGACAATGCTATCTTTCAGATAGAATTTATACCGGTGACGGTGACAGTTACCCAGAATCTGAGCACTGACAGGCTACAGGCGACTTCCCTTAACTTTTAATGATTGTGCGAGAATCAGTGTCTTCTGTTGATGTACAGAGACCGTCTTAGTGTGTGTGTAACCGTGAGCGGTGTGTGTGTGTGTGTGTGTGTGTGTGTGTGTGTGTGTGTGTGTGTGTGTGTGTGTGTGTGTGTGTGTGTGTTTATGTCTGTCTGTCTGTCTGTCTGTCTGTCTATGTGTGTGTGTGTGTGTGTGTGTGTGTGTGTGTGTGTGTGTGTGTGTGTGTGTGTGTCTGTATGCATGTGTGTCCGGCAGGTCACCTGGATGTCAGGAGGGTAGCCCTACGCTCCATGATTCGCTCTGAGGACGGCTGGTTCTCCATGATTGGCTACATCATGGTGCCCAACAACAGTGAGTGGACTCTGCACACACACACACACACACACACACACACACACACACACACACACACACACACACACACACACACACACACACACACACGCGCGCGTGCGCGCATGTGTATATAAGCCATTTGACGAGCTGATGACGTGAGACATGATGATGAAATAAAACCAACAATGACCTAGTGACGTGAGACATGATGATGAAATAAAACCAACAATGACCTAGTGGTGTGAGACATGATGATGAAATAAAACCAACAATGACCTAGTGACGTGAGACATGATGATGAAATAAAACCAACAATGACCTAGTGACGTGAGACATGATGACGACATTAACCCTTGTGGTCCTGTGTCCCAAGCGATCAGTTCCGCGGAGCTTCGCCACTCAGGTCCTGAGGGAGCATCAGCTACCTGCTGGATGACGTGTCAGTGACGGAACTGGCCGAGCAGAGCGACTGGAGGGCTGAGGCTGACGCCAGGATCGACCGTCTGCGGAAAGGAGACATCCACGTCAGGTCAGACTCCCAGCATCAGGACTAGTTGACACTGTTGTGAACTGTGCACTACAGCATCAGGACTAGTTGACACTGTTGTGAACTGTGCACTACAGCATTAGGACTGATTGACACTGTTGTGAACTGTGCACTACTGCATCAGGACTGATTGACACTATTGTGAACTGTACACTACTGCATCAGGACTGATTGACACTGTTGTGAACTGTTGAACTGTGCACTACTGCATCAGGACTGATTGACACTGTTGTGAACTGTACACTACGGCATCAGGACTGATTGACACTGTTATGAACTGTGCACTACAGCATCAGGACTGATTGACACTGTTGTGAACTGTGCACTACTGCATCAGGACTGATTGACACTGTTATGAACTGTGCACTATAGCATCAGGACTGATTGACACTGTTGTGAACTGTTGAACTGTGCACTACAGCATCAGGACTGATTGACACTGTTGTGAACTGTTGAACTGTGCACTACTGCATCAGGACTGATTGACACTGTTATGAACTGTGCACTGCAGCATCAGGACTACTTGATGGGGGTTTAGGGGGGGGGGGGGGTTGGACGGTGAACCACTGTTCTGAACTGTGGACTACAGCATCAGGACTACTTGATGGGGATTTAGGGGGTGGGGGGGGGGGGGGGGGTAGGAGGGTGAACCACTGTTCTGAACTGTGGACTACAGCGTTAGGACTACTTGATGGGGGGGGGGGGGGGTAGGAAGGGGGTGTGAACCACTGTTCTGAACTGTGGACTACAGCGTTAGGACTCCTTGATGGGGGTTTAGGGGTGGGTGGGGGTGGGGGTGGGGTAGGAGGGTGAACCACTGTTGTGAACTGTGGACTACAGCGTTAGGACTACTTGATGGGGGGTTGGGGGGGGGGGGTTTAGCAGGGTGAACCACTGTTGTGAACTGTGGACCACAGCGTTCGGACTACTTGATCGGGGGAGTGTGCGTTTTTGCGTGCGTGCGTGCCTGCGTGTGCGTGTGTGTGTGTGGTGTGTGTGTGTGTGTGTGTGTGTGTGTGTGTGTGTGTGTGCTGTGCGTGCGTGCGTGCGTGCGTGCGTGCGTGCGTGCGTGCGTGCGTGCGTGCGTGCGTGCGTGCGTGTGTGTGTGTGTGTGTGTGTGTGTGTGTGTGTGTGTGTGTGTGTGTGTGTGTGTGGTGTGTGTGAAACATTGTTCTGAACAGTGACTACAGCATTAGGACTACTTGATCGGGGGTGGGGGTGGGGTGTTGTGTGTGTGTGTGTGTGTGTGTGTGTGTGTGTGTGTGTGTGTGGTGTGTGTGTGTGTGTGTGTGTGTGTGTGTGTGTGTGTGTGTGTGTGTGTGTGTGTGTGTGTGTGTGTGTGCGTGTGTGTGTGTGTGTGTGTGTGTGTATGTGTGTGTGTGTGTGTGTGTGTGTGTGTGTGTGTGTGTGTGTGTGTGTGTGTGTGTACACTAATTTCAAGCAATGATGGCTATACCTGTTAAGTGTCATCAGATTTCTCATAGACATTTCATAACAAATATATTTTAATCAAAGGCTAAATTCTGTGCATTAGGGCTTATATTTACGCCATTGTACATTCAAGTATTGAGGTCTAGTTGGCGTGTGATCTGGATTCATACATGTGTGTTTGGTGTTCGCATTGAAATTATTGGGGTTCTCTATTTGGATGTGCAATGAACGTGAAAAGGCTGATTAATCAAAGTCAGAAAGTGCAATGAACGTGAAAAGGCTGATTAATCAAAGTCAGAAAGTGCAATGAACGTGAAAAGGCTGATTAACCAAACTCAGAAAGTGCAATGAACGTGAAAAGGCTGATTTAATCAAAGTCAAAAAGTGCAATGAACTTGAAAAGGCTGATTAATCAAAGTCGGAAAGTGCCATAAACAGGAAAAGGCTAATTAATCAAAGTCGGAAGGTGTTTCAGATATGTTTTGACTGTGTCAGAAATGAAGGTGAGAAAATATGTTGAAAAGCTTTCTTGGAACATACATGAAATATCACTGTGAATTCGTTTAAAGCGGCTTTCGTGTCGGAGCAATATAAAACAGATAAACTGTACGAGCACTTTTATGTTGCAAAAACTGACAGTGTGAACAGTCTAAACACATGAACACTAGGAGCACTTTATAATAGATTAAAAATGACAGCGTGAACAGTACAAATGCACTTTATGTTAGGGAAAAATGACACAGCTGGCTGCTATTTGTTATGCGAAGCAGATAATAACCTTGTGTTTAAGGTGAACATAACGAAAAGGAGTTGAAACTTTGGCAAGTTCAGTGGTGTTTAAGGTGAACATAACGACAAGGAGTTGAGACTTTGGCAAGTTCAGTGGTGTTTAAGGTGAACATAACGACAAGGAGTTGAGACTTTGGCAAGTTCAGTGGAGAGATCAAACAATGGGAAGTAAGGTCCACATGTTGAGTAAACATCAATTGAGGTCAGGAATGTCATACACTGTTGACATCAACAATATCAGTGATCATCAAGATGTAACTGAGGTCAGGAATGTCATACACTGTTGACATGAACATTGTCAGTGATCATCAAGATATAACTGAGGTCAGGAATGTCATATACTGTTGACATGAACATTGTCAGTGATCATCAAGATGTAACTGAGGTCAGCAATGTCATACACTGTTGACATGAACAATTGTGAATGTGAGGTTCACATTGTCAGTGATCATCAAGATGTAATGAGGTCAGCAATGTCTACACTGTTGACAGGTGTCACTCTACCACACTCCATGCAGCCTGATGACGTCACCGTACAGGTATAATCGTTTCTGATTGCTTTTTGTGCAAACACTTGTGTGTGTGTGTGTGTGTGTGTGTGTGTGTTTGTGTGTGTGTGTGTGTGTGTGTGTGGTGTGTGTGTGTGTGTGTGTGTGTGTGTGTGTGTGTGTGTGTGTGTGTGTGTGTGTGTGTGATGGAATTTGTCAAGCGAGGTAGAATGGAAGTGTAATGAAATGAACTACTGCATCACCCATCAGTGACATTATTTGTCTTCTGTCACTGTTTCTTCCTTCTGCTTCGTCTTCTTGCTGGGATTTGAGACTGCATGGCGTATACCATGTGGTCAGCACTCACAGAGACATCTGTGCTGTCACGGGTGTTGAGATTGGAGACTTCATGGCGAATACCATGTGGTCAGCCACTCACAGAGACATCTGTGCTGTCACGGGTGTTGAGATTGAGCAATTCATGGCGAATACCATGTGGTCAGCCACTCACAGAGACATCTGTGCTGTCACGGTGTTGAGATTGGAGCTTCATGGCGAATTACCATGTGGTCAGCCACTCACAGAGACATCTGTGCTGTCACGGGTGTTGATGATTTGAGACTTCATGGTGTATACCATATGGTGGGTCATCACTGTGACCATGTTTTCTGTCGTAGGTGTTGGCACTGACATGACAATGGCTGCAAGCACTACACAGCAGACCTCAATCACTACACAGCAGACCTCATTCACTACACAGCAAGACCTCATTCACTGCACATCAGACCTCATTCACTAGACAGCAGACTTCATTCACTACAGAACTCATTCACTAGACAGCATACCTCAATTTACTACCAGCAGACCTCTTTCACTACACAGCAGACCTCATTCACTACCAGACCTCATTCACTACAGCAGACCTCATTCACTGCACAGCAGACTTCATTCACTACACAGCAGACCTCATTCACTACACAGCAGACCTCATTCACTAACAGCAGACCTCATTCACTACAGACCTCATTCACTAACACAGCAGACCTCATTCACTGCACAGCAGACTTCATTCACTACACAGCAGACCTCATTCCCTGCACAGCAGACCTCATTCACTACACAGCAGACTCATTCACTACACAGCAGACTCATTCACTGCACAGCAGACCTCATTCACAACACAGCAGACCTCATTCACTGCACAGCAGACGTCATTCACTACACGCAGACCCAACACAGCAGACCTCATTCACTGCACAGCAGACCTCATTCACTACACAGCAGACCTCATTCACTGCACAGCAGACCTCATTCACTACACAGCAGACCTCATTCACTGCACAGCGACCTCATTCACTGCACAGCAGACTCATTCACTCAACAGCAGACCTCATTCACTCACAGCAGACCTCATTCACTACAGACCTCATTCACTACACAGCAGACCTCATTCACTGCACAGCAGACTTCATTCACTACACAGTAGACCTCATTCACTACACAGCAGACCTCATTCTCTACACAGCAGATTCATTCACTACACAGCAGACCTATTCACTACACAGCAGACCTCATTCACTACACAGCAGACCTCATTCACTGCACAGCAGACTTCATTCACACACAGTAGACCTCATTCACTAACACAGCAGACCTAATTCACAACACAGTAGTCCTCATTCACTACACAGCGACCTCATTCACTGCACAGCAGACTTCATTCACTACAGACCTCATTCACTAGACGCAGACCTCATTCACTGCACAGCAGACCTCATTCACTGCACAGCAGCCTCATTCACTGCACAGCAGACCTCATTCACTACCGACCTCATTCACTGCACATCAGACCTCATTCACTACCGACCTCTATTCACTGCACAGCAGACTCATTCACTACAGACCCCATTCACTGCACAGCAGACTTCATTCACTACAGACCTCATTCACTACACAGCAGACCTCATTCACTACACAGTAGACCTCATTCACTACATAGCAGACCTCATTCACTACACAACAGACCTCATTCACTACACAGCAGATCTCATTCACTCACAGCAGACATCATTCACTACACAGCAGGACAGCAGACCTCATTCACTACACATGCACAACTCATTCAGTACATAACAGACCTCATTAACTGCACAGCAGACATCAATCACTACACAGCAGACCTCATTCACTACATAGCGAACTCATTCACTACATAGCAGACCTCATTCACTACGCAGCAGACCTCTATTCATCACAAGCAGACCTCATTCACCACACAACAGACCTCATTCACTACACAGCAGACCTCATTCATTACATAGCAGATCTCATTCATACATAGCAGACTCATTCTCTGCACAGCGGATTCATTCTTGCACAGCAGACTCATTCACTATCAGACCTCATTCACTACACAGCAGACCTCATTCACAACACAGCAGACCTCATTCACTACACAGCTGACCTCACTCATCAGCGTCGTCGTTCACTACCAGCAGACTCATTCACTACACAGTAGACCTCATTCCATACACTGCAGACCTCATTCACTACACAGCATGACCTCATGCACTACACAGTTAGACCTCAATCACTACACAACAGACCTCATTCACTAACAGTAGACCTCATTCACCAGACCTCATTCACTACACAGCAGACCTCATTCACTACACAGCAGACCTCATTCACTACACAGC
>CM031603.1:804578-817078 GCA_018398815.1 Conus ventricosus | reverse complement strand
GCTGGCTATCAGGGGACATAATCTGCTGTGTAAGACTGTGACAGGCTCGCTGTCAGGGGACACATCTGTTGTATGTCTGTAACAGGCTGACTGTCAGGGGACACAATCTGCTGTGTGTAGGTCTGTAACAGTCTGGCTGTCAGGGGACACAATCTGTTGTGTGTATGACTGTAACAGGTGGTATCAGGGGACATAATCTGGTGTGTGTATGTAACAGGCTAGCTGTCAGAGGACACAATCTGTTGTATGTCTGTAACAGGCTGCTGTCAGGGGACACAATCTGCTGTGTGTCTGTAACAGGCTGGCTGTCAGGGGACACAATCTGTTGTATGTCTGTAACAGGCTGGCTGTCAGGGGACACAATCTGCTGTGTGTATGTCTGTAACAGGCTGACTGTCAGGGGACTCAATCTGTTGTGTGTATGTAGCAAGCTGGCTGTCAGGGGACACAATCTGTTGTATGTCTGTAACAGGCTGGCTGTCAGGGGACACAATCTGTTGTGTATGTCTGTAACAGGCTGGCTGTCAGGGGACACAATCTGTTGTGTGTATGTCTGTAACAGGCTAGCTATCAGGAGACACAATCTGTTGTATGTCTGTAACAGGCTGGCTGTTAGGGGGCACAAACTGTTGTGTGTATGACTATAACAGGCTGGCTACAGGGGACATAATATGTTGTATGTCTGATAACAGGCTGGCTGTCAGGGGACACAATCTGTTGTGTGTATGACTGTAACAGGCTGGCTATCAGGGGAATAATCTGCTGTGTGTGTGTGTGTGTGTAACAGGCTGGCTGTCAGGGACACAATCTGTTGTGTGTATGTAACAGGCTGGCTGTCAGGGGACACAATCTGTTGTGTGTATGTAACAGGCTGGCTGTCAGGGGACATAATCTGTTGTGTGTATGTAACAGGCTGGCTGTCAGGGGACACAATCTGTTGTGTGTATGTAACAGGCTGGCTGTCAGAGGACACAATCTGTTGTGTGAATGTAACAGGCTGGCTGTCAGGGACACAATCTGCTGTGTGTATGTCTGTAACAGGCTGACTGTCAGGGGACACAATCTGTTGTGGGGCTTCACAAAGAACTTGCCGTCCTGGGTGCCGTCTCTGTCCTCACAGCAGCTGGACGTGACAGTGCAGGACAGGCTGAACTACATGGTCAACATCACCAAGGGACAGTACGTACGGCGTGGGGTGGCGTCAGAGACCTGCTTGTGTAGCGGTAAAGGGAGCAGCGGTAGTGTTGTTCATGGAGATGAATGAGACGAAGTGCTGTTTGATGTTCTGGCAGTGTTAGCAACAGTAGAATAAGAAAATGACCTCTTTGCAATCTACGGTTGGCTGATGCCATCGAGCGTTAAGGAATAAAATCACCACAGAGCCCAGACAACCCCCGCAGCCCACGTCACAGTGTCCCAGACAACCCCAGCAGTCCATGTCACAGCCCCAGACACCCCAGCAGTCCACGTCACAGCCCCAGACAACCCCAGCAGTCTACGTCACAGTGTCCCAGACAACCCCCAGCAGTCCACGTCACAGCCCCAGACAACCCCGCAGTCCACGTCACAGTGTCCCAGACAACCTCCAGCATGTCCACGTCACAGCCCAGACAACCCCAGCACTCCACGTCACAGTGTCCCAGACAACCCCCAGCAGTCCACGTCACACCCCCAGACAACCCCCAGCAGTCCACGTCACAGCCCCAGACAACCCCAGCAGTCCACGTCACAGTGTCCCAGACAACCCCCAGCAGTCCACGTCACAGCCCCAACAACCCCCAGCAGTCTCACGTCACAGCCCCAGACAACCCCAGCAGTCCATGTCACAGTGTCCCAGACAACCCCAGCAGTCCACGTCACAGCCCAGACAACCCCCAGCAGTTCACGTCACAGTCCCAGACAACCCCAGCAGTCCATGTCACAGGTCCCAGACAACCCCCAGCAGTCCACGTCACAGCCACAGACAACCCCCAGCAGACCACGTCACAGTGTCCCAGACAACCCCAGCAGTCCATGTCACAGCCCCAGACAACCCCCAGCAGTCCACGTCACAGTGTCCCAGACAACCCCAGCAGTCCACGTCACAGCCCCATGACAACCCCCAGCAGTTCACGTCACAGCCCCAGACAACCCCAGCAGTCCACGTCACAGTGTCCCAGACAACCTTCAGCAGTCCACGTCACAGCCCCAGACAACCCCAGCAGTTCACGTCACAGTCCCAGACAACCCCCAGCAGTCCACGTCACAGTGTCCCAGTCAACCCCCAGCAGTCCACGTCACAGTGTCCCAGACAACCCCACAGTCCATGTCACAGCCCCAGACAACCCCCGCATCCACGTCACAGTGTCCCAACAACCCCCGCAGTCCACGTCACAGTGTCCCGACAACCTCCAGCAGTCCACGTCACAACTCCAGACAACCCCCAGCAGTTCACGTCACAGTCCCAGACAACCCCAGCAGTCCACGTCACAGTGTCCCAGACAACCCCCAGCAGTCCACGTCACAGTGTCCCAGACAACCCCCAGCAGACCACGTCACAGTGTCCCAGACAACCCCCAGCAGACCACGTCACAGTGTCCCAGACAACCCCCAGCAGACCACGTCACAGTGTCCCAGACAACCTCCAGCAGACCACGTCACAGTGTCCCAGACAACCTCCAGCAGACCACGTCACAGTGTTCCAGACAACCTCCAGCAGACCACGTCACAGTGTCCCAGACAACCCCAGCAGTCCACCTGACAGTGTCCCAGACAACCCCAGCAGTCCATGTCACAGTGTCCCAGACAACCCCAGCAGTCCATGTCACAGTGTCCCAGACAACCCCAGCAGTCCATGTCACAGTGTCCCAGACAACCCCAGCAGTCCATGTCACAGCCCCAGACAACCCCAGCAGTCCACGTCACAGCCCCAGACAACCTCCAGCAGACCACGTCACAGTGTCCCAGACAACCCCCCGCAGTCTACGTCACAGTGTCCCAGACAACCCCCAGCAGTCCATGTCACAGTCCCAGACAACCCCCAGCAGTCCATGTCACAGTCCCAGACAACCTCCAGCAGACCACGTCACAGTGTCCCAGACAACCCCAGCAGTCCATGTCACAGTCCCAGACAACCTCCTGCAGACCACGTCACAGTGTCCCAGACAACCTCCAGCAGTCCATGGCACAGTGTCCCAGACAACCCCCAGCAGTCCATGTCAGTCCCAGACAACCTCCAGCAGACCACGTCACAGTGTCCCAGACGACCTCCAGCAGTCCATGTCACAGTCCCAGACAACCTCCAGCAGTCCATGTCACAGTCCCAGACAACCTCCAGCAGACCACGTCACAGTCCCAGACAAGCCCCAGCAGTCCATCTGACAGTATCCCAGACAACCCCAGCAGTCCACGTCAAAGTGACCCAGACAACCCCAGCAGTCCACGTCACAGTGGACGGAGAGACACAGGAAGACGCAAAGCACTTCAAGAACCTCGGTCTGTTCAGAGCGAGGATGACCGCTCCACAGAAGATGTTCAACAGGCGTTCAGCGTGACTGTCTGCTTTGACGTTCTCAACCTCCTCACCTCACCTCAGGCTCATAACTACAGAAGTAGTCGTTGGGGAAACCTGAGGACCGCAGACGCAACCTCCCCTCTCCATCTATCTCTGTCAGCAGCCGCCGGCAGCAGCTCACGTGTATGGAGTCCGGTCCATTCTTTGATGTTCTCATGCCAGTTCTTCCGCTGTCTTCCTCTTCTTCTCCCGCCTTCGATGGTGCCTTGCAAGATTGTTTTGGACAGACTGGTGTGTCGAGTGCTGTGCCCAAACCATATCAGCTTGCGTCTCTTCACAGTGAAAGGAGAAGTTCCTGAGGTCCAGCAAGGTTCTCAATTCTGCTCCGTACATATTCATTGGTCCTGTGCTCTATCCAGGAGATTTGAAGGAGCTTCCTCAGGCATTTGCTCTCGAAAGCCTGGATCTTCCTTTCAGTTTCAACAGTCAGTGTCCATGCCTCGCAACCATACAGTACAATGGAGACCACCAGGGCTTTGTAGAGTTTGAATTTTGTGGAGAATCGGATGTTACTTTTCCACACTCTGTTCATGGCTGCGTTCTCAACATCATCTGAAAAAGAAGGTCTCTGAGATCCCCGTGAAGATGGTGGTCTACATGTTGGCGGTGTTACCTCCCTTTGTGTGGCTTTCCGGTGAAAATTATACTCAATCAGCCTCTGGGTTATCCTGTTGTTTTTCGTGTAGTTGTGAGAACTCGACAAGGATAGCAAGGTTGACATTTAACGCCTTGACAGCAAATGCTTCAACCGGCTCTCCACCACTCATCCACATGACAAAAGCAGTGATTGTGTCAGGCAGCAAGCCTTCAACATGGTTGACAAAACATGCCCCTGACTGTCATCCTACACTTGGCTACACTGGCCATGGGGATATGTGGCCATAGTTCCCTATCCTGACTGTCATCCTACACTTGGCTACACTGGGCATGGGGATATGTGGCCATAGTTCCCTATCCTGACTGTCATCCTACACTTGGCTACACTGGGCATGGGGATATGTGGCCATAGTTCCCTATCCTGACTGTCATCCTACACTTGGCTACACTGGGCATGGGGATATTTACCATAGTTCCCTATCCTGACTGTCATCCTACACTTGGCTACACTGGGCATGGGGATATGTGGCCATAGTTCCATATCCTGTCATCCTACACTTGGCTACACTGGGCATGGGATATGTGGCCATAGTTCCCCATCCTGACTGTCATCCTACACTTGGCTAGACTGGGCATGGGGATATGTACCACAGTTCCCTATCCTGACTGTCATCCACACTTGGCTACACTGGGCATGGGATATGTGCCATAGTTCCCTATCCTGACTGTCATCCTACACTTGGCTACACTGGGCATGGGGATATGTACCATAGTTCCCTATCCTGACTGTCATTCTACACGTAGCCACAATGGGCATGGGGGTATGTGCGCCACGTTCCCTATCCTGACTGTCATTCTACACATAGGTACACTGGGCATGGGGATGTGTGGCCATGGTTTCATATCAAAGACCATCCTACCCAGCATGGTAGAGGGTGGACATCTCGGCGGAGACGCACAGGGACTAGACTCCTCTACTATGTAGACCTGTAGACCTTCCTGATCCCTTCCAGTTCGTCACGAACCCCCCCCCCCCCCCCCCCCCCCCCCCCGGTTCTGGGGCCATGGGGTCGGCAGTGCCACCTGCACCGACAAGGGAGTGGCTGCAGGGAGAGGATGCCAGACTGTGAGGCAGTGTGACCTGCACTGACAGGGAGAGGATGCCAGACAGTCAGGCAGTGCCACCTGCACTTACAGGGAAGAGAATACCAGACAGTCAGGCAGTGCCACCTGCACTGACAGGGGAGAGGATGCCAGACAGTCAGGCAGTGTGACCTGCACTGACAGGGGAGAGGATGCCAGACAGTCAGGCAGTGCCACTGCACTGACAGGGGAGAGGATGCCAGACAGTCAGCAGTGTGACCTGCACTGACAGGGGAGAGGATGCCAGACAGTTCAGGCAGTGCCACCTGCACTGACAGGGGAGAGGATGCCAGACAGTCAGGCAGTGTGACCTGCACTGACAGGGGAGAGGATGCCAGACAGTGAGGCAGTGTGACCTGCACTGACAGGGGAGAGGATGCCAGACAGTCAGGCAGTATGACCTGCACTGACAGGGGAGAGGATGCCAGACAGTCAGGCAGTATGACCTGCACTGACAGGGGAGGGATGCCAGACAGTCAGGCAGTGCGACCTGCACTGACAGGGGAGGGATGCCAGACAGTGAGGCAGTGCCACCTGCACTGACAGGGGAGAGGATGCCAGACAGTGAGGCAGTGTGACCTGCACTGACAGGGGATAGGATGCCAGACAGTCAGGCAGTATGACCTGCACTGACAGGGGAGAGGATGCCAGACAGTGAGGCAGTATGACCTGCACTGACAGGGGAGAGGATGCCAGACAGTGAGGCAGTGCCACCTGCACTGACAGGGGAGAGGATGCCAGACCAGTCAGGCAGTGTGACCTGCACTGACAGGGGAGAGGATGCCAGACAGTGAGGCAGTGTGACCTGCACTGACAGGGGAGAGGATGCCAGACAGTGAGAGTGGAACTGCTGCACTGACCAACGGCTGTGGTGGTGCGGAGACAGCAGATGTGGCACTCATCAGGCGAGACTTGCATTGATGATCAGGACGGACAAAGGACACATGTCAGGGCTTGCTGGGACAGCGTCCTTCTGCGTCTACCCGCAGCCAACAGTGTACAGAATCACAATGTTCTCTGACCTCAGTTTATGACAGCCAGTGGTGAACATTATACATACAGTACGGGGCAGACGCTACCTGTTCGTTATGCAATGTTTACTTACCCATATATTGCTTGGTGTAGTTTTGTGGCTTTTTCTTCTTAAAGTTTTTCTTTAATCGGGGGGTGAAAAGCTCAGATGAATATTTGGCGATCGCAGTATAGTGTAGTTTTGTATACCTCATACTGTCAATAGTGAAATATCAAGTCATAGCCGCTTGTGTTCTTTGCTTTCTTTTACAGGAAACTTTTTGTTTCGAAAGTCTTACTTGTTTTCTGATGTGACGTACTAGACTAGTCCATGGAACACATGTGTGATCATGGTCACTGTTGAGTGTTCAGACTGGTCCATGAGAACACATGTGGGATCATGGTCTCTGTTAGGTGTTCCGACTGGCCCATCAGAATACATGTGGGATCATGGTCTCTGTTAGGTGTTCAGACTGATCCATGAGAACACATGTGAGATCATGGTCTTTGTAGGGTGTTCAGACTGGTCCATGAGAACACATGTGGGATCATGGTCTCTGTAGGGTGTTCAGACTGGTCCATCAGAACACATGTGGGATCATGGTCTCTGTTGGGTGTTCAGACTGGTCCATCAGAACACATGTGGGTCATGGTCTGGTGTGGATGTTCAGACTGATCCATTAGAACACCTTTGAATCATGGTGTGTATGGATGTTTAGAGGGTCCGTTAGAACACCCGTGGATCATGGTGTGTGTGGATGTTTCAGATGGTCCATCAGAACACGTGTGGATCATGATGTGTGTGGATGTTCAGATGGTCCATCAGAACACCTGTGGATCATGATGTGTTGGATGTTCAGAACACCTGTGGATCATGATGTGTTGGATGTTCAGATGGTCCATCAGAGCACCTGTAGATCATGGTGTGTGGATGTTCAGATGGTCCGTCAGAACACCTGTGGATCATGGTGTGTGGATGTTCAGATGGTCCATCAGAACACATGTGGATGTTTGTGTGTGTGTGGCTGTTCAGATGGTCCATCAGAACACCTGTGGATCATGGTGTGTGTGGATGTTCAGATGGTCCATCAGAACACCTGTGGATCGTGGTGTGTGTGGATGTTCAGATGGTCCATCAGAACGCCTGTGGATGATTGTGTGTGTGGCTGTTCAGATGGTCCATCAGAACACCTGCGGATCATGGTGTGTGTGGATGTTCAGATGGTCCATCAGAACACCTGTCGATCATGGTGTGTGGATGTTCAGATTGTCCATCAGAAGACATGTGGATGATTGTGTGTGTGGCTGTTCAGATGGTCCATCAGAACACCTGTGGATCATGGTGTGTGGTGATGTTTCAGATGGTCCATCAGAACACCTGTTTATCATGGTGTGTGTTGACGTTCAGATGGTCCATCAGAACACCTGTGGATCATGGTGTGTGTGGATGTTCAAATGGTCCATCAGAACACATGTGGATCATGATGTGTTGGATGTTCAGATGGTCCATCAGAACACCTGTGGATGATGGTGTGTGGATGTTCAGATGGTCCATCAGAACACCTGTGGATCATGGTGTGTGGATGTTCAGATGGTCCATCAGAACACCTGTGGATCATGGTGTGTGTGGATGTTCAGATGTTCCATCAGAACACCTGTGGATCATGGTGTGTTGGATGTTCAAATGGTCCATCAGAACACATGTGGATCATGATGTGTTGGGATGTTCAGATGGTCCATCAGAACACCTGTGGATGATGGTGTGTGGATGTTCAGATGGTCCATCAGAACACCTGTGGATCATGGTGTGTGGATGTTCAGATGGTCCATCAGAACACCTGTGGATCATGGTGTGTGTGGATGTTCAGATGTTCCATCGAACACCTGTGGATCATGGTGTGTTGGATGTTCAGATGGTCCATCAGAACACATGTGGATCATGGTGTGTTGGATGTTCAGATGGTCCATCAGAACATATGTGGATCATGGTGTGTTGGATGTTCAGATGGTCCATCAGAACACACTGTGGATCATGGTGTGTTGGATGTTCGGATGGTCCGTCAGAACACCTGTGGATCATGGTGTGTGGATGTTCAGATGTTCCATCAGAGCACCTGTGGATTATGGTGTGAGTGGATGTTCAGATGGTCCATCGAACCCTGTGGATCATGGTGTGTGTGGATGTTCAGATGTTCCATCAGAACACCTGTGGATCATGGTGTGTGTGGATGTTCAGATGGTCCATCAGAACACCTGTGGGATCATGTGTGTGTGGATGTTCAGATGGTCCATCAAAACACCTGTGGATCATGGTGTGTGGATGTTCAGATGGTCCATCAGAACACCTGTGGATCATGGTGTGTTGGATGTTCAGATGGTCCATCAGAACACCTGTGGATCATGGTGTGTTGGATGTTCAGATGGTCCATCAGAACACCTGTGGATCATGGTGTGTTGGATGTTCAGATGGTCCTTCGGAACACCTGTGGATCATGGTGTGTTGGATGTTCAGATGGTCCATCAGAACACCTGTGGATCATGGTGTGTTGGATGTTCAGACTGCTGCACTGGGACGTCATGAACGAGCTGCTCCATGGACAGTGGTTTGAGGAGACGTTCAAGGACCCAGACTTTACACCTCGACTTTTCACGCAGCTGAAAGCGCTAGACCCTCTGCCCACCCTTATGCTCAACGACTTCCACGTCGTCACTCTGCCAGAAATCACTGATGTGAGAGAAGTTAAACAGTGAAGGACCCAGAGAGAGAGAGAGAGAGAGAGAGAGAGGAAGAGAGAGAGAGAGAGAGAGAGAGAGAGAGAGAGAGAGGAGAGGAGAATCATCACATGCACTATTGCCGCTGGTTTAGAGTTAGTTATAGCGCACACAAAAGCAATTGCTACTGCCCTATGAGCATTCGTTAAGGCACATCAGTGACTTACACTATCGTCATATGGCATATCGGTGACAGATACAGGATTTATTATGACATAGCAGTGACAGACACAGGATTAATTATAACAATCAGTGACAGACACAAGTTCATTATGATGTATCAGTGACAGACACATAGTTCATTAGACATATCAGTGACAGACAACAGGATTCATTATGACATATCAGTGACAGACACATAGTTCATTATGATGTATCAGTGACAGACACATAGTTCATTAGACATATCAGTGACAGACACATAGTTCATTAGACATATCAGTGACAGACACATTGTTCATTATGACATATCAGTGACAGACACATTGTTCATTATGACATATCAGTGACAGACACAGGATTCATTATGACATATCAGTGACAGACACATAGTTCATGATGAGATATCTGACTGACACATAGTTTATTATGACATATCAGTGACAGACACAGGATTTAATATGACATATCAGTGTCAGACACATAGTTCATTATAGCATATCAGTGACAGACACAGGATTCAATATGACATATCAGTGACAGACGCACAGTTCATTATAGCATATCAGTGACAGACGCACAGTTCATTATAGCATATCAGTGACAGACGCACAGTTCATTATAGCATATCAGTGACAGACGCACAGTTCATTATAGCATATCAGTGACAGACGCACAGTTCATTATAGCATATCAGTGTCAGACACATGGTTCATTATAGCATGTCAGTGACAGACACATAGTTCATTGTGACATATCAGTGACAGACACAAAGTTCATTATAGCATATCAGTGACAGACACATGGTTCATTATAGCATGTCAGTGACAGACACATAGTTCATTATAGCATATCAGTGTCAGACACAGGAATAGATTATGGTCTTCAAGTGTTTGAAACCACATCCTCCCAGTTGGAACATGTCGCTCTATGGACTGACCAGCGGTCTTCAAGTGTTTGAAACCACATCCTCCCAGTTGGAACATGTCGCTCTATGGACTGACCAGCGGTCTTCAAGTGTTTGAAACCACATCCTCCCAGTTGGAACATGTCGCTCTATGGACTGACCAGCGGTCTTCAAGTGTTTGAAACCACATCCTCCCAGTTGGAACATGTCGCTCTATGGACTGACCAGCGGTCTTCAAGTGTTTGAAACCACATCCTCCCAGTTGGAACATGTCGCTCTATGGACTGACCAGCGGTCTTCAAGTGTTTGAAACCACATCCTCCCAGTTGGAACATGTCGCTCTATGGACTGACCAGCGGTCTTCAAGTGTTTGAAACCACATCCTCCCAGTTGGAACATGTCGCTCTATGGACTGACCAGCGGTCTTCAAGTGTTTGAAACCACATCCTCCCAGTTGGAACATGTCGCTCTATGGACTGACCAGCGGTCTTCAAGTGTTTGAAACCACATCCTCCCAGTTGGAACATGTCGCTCTATGGACTGACCAGCGACAGAAGAGTTCATTCTCCCAGCTGGAACACATCGCTCTATGCACTGACCAGCGACTGTGAAAGGTGCTGACCTCTAGAAGACTTCCACGCTCTGCTTGGTCATCACCTCAGGCCCTGAACCCTTCTGTCAGAATGTCTCACGTCTACACACCTCGTCTTCTGTCAGAATGTCTCACGTCTACACACCTCGTCTTCTGTCAGAATGTCTCACGTCTACACACCTCGTCTTCTGTCAGAATGTCTCACGTCTACACACCTCGTCTTCTGTCAGAATGTCTCACGTCTACACACCTCGTCTTCTGTCAGAATGTCTCACGTCTACACACCTCGTCTTCTGTCAGAATGTCTCACGTCTACACACCTCGTCTTCTGTCAGAATGTCTCACGTCTACACACCTCGTCTTCTGTCAGAATGTCTCACGTCTACACACCTCGTCTTCTGTCAGAATGTCTCACGTCTACACACCTCGTCTTCTGTCAGAATGTCTCACGTCTACACACCTCGTCTTCTGTCAGAATGTCTCACGTCTACACACCTCGTCGGCCCCACTCCTCCTCTAACACATGTTTACTGTGATTACCCACACTGAACACTAAGACCGTCGGCCCCACTCCTCCTCTAACACATGTTTACTGTGATTACCCACACTGAACACTAAGACCAAGGTTGAAAGAAATTCCTCTGTCCAAACCCCAGCTCTATGGAACAATTGACCTCAATCTCTCAGACATTCAGTTTCCTCAATATGTTCAAGACAGGCTGATGCTGATGACGAGTAGCAATTCGAGCGGCGGAAATTCTAAATGGATTTATTGGTGAGTTTTTATTCGAAGACTGACAAAATGTCGAGGGAAAACTCCAGAATTCAGGAGCGAATAGACAAAGAGTCCGTTAAGTAGACGCATTGTTGATATGATGTTCGGCGCAGAGTAAGCGTGCATGGTTATGTTGTTGGGAAAAAATGATTTTTTTTATGTATACCAATAGCAATACAATGATACTGGTTTCCTCGTTTAAAACGTGACGATTTGTGTTCAGATTTGCCTGTAATGATAAGACAGTACTGGTTTCCCTGTTTAGATATGTTCAGGTCTGTCAATAGTAAGAAGACTGTGCTGGTTTCCCTGTTTAGATATGTTCAGATCTATCAACAGTAAGAAGACGGTACTGGTTTCCCTGTTTAGATATGTTCAGATCTGTCAACAGTAAAAAGACGGTACTGGTTTCCCTGTTTAGAGATGTTCAGGTCTGTCTACAGTAAGAAGACGGTACTGGTTTCCCTGTTTAGATATGTTCAGGTCTGTCAACAGTAAGAAGACGGTACTGGTTTCCCTATTTAGATATGTTCAGGTCTGTCAACAGTAAGAAGACGGTACTGGTTTCCCTGTTTAGATGTGTTCAGGTCTGTCAACAGTAAGGAGACGGTACTGGTTTCCTTGTTTAGATATGTTCAGGTCTGCCTAGAGTGAAAAGGCGGTACTGGTTTCACTGTTGAAGACGTAAAGGTCGCGGTTAATGTCTACCTTCAGCCAGAAGACGATAATACTGACACAGACTGTTTTGTTCACGTTTACCTACAGCAATAAGACGCTTTCTGCGGCATGTCCTTTGCACGTCTGTATCAAGCACTATGATGACACTTTCAATGATGTTTCGATCTTCCCGTGGTGACACGGTGATGCTGTCTGTGACGCCGAGGTCTGTGTGTAGGCCTACCTCCAGCAGGCAAAGCAGTATCTGGCCAAGGGAGTTCCGCTGGAGGCACTCGGCATTCAAGGTCACTTCAGTGACGAAGAGCGACCTGAC
>CM031603.1:782940-804478 GCA_018398815.1 Conus ventricosus | reverse complement strand
CCCACCCTTCTCAAGGTCAGTCGCGTGATCTGTGCAGGTAGCCACAGAATTCATGAAGATAGCTAACTCTCACAACCATTCTGTATTCAAATTCAGAACATATGGTGCGATGGTGGAATCGTGGTTTTATCTCCTGCATTTTTAAAGAAGTGCTGTAACCATGTTTCAGACAGAGTCATGCCATCTGAATTGTCGACGAAGTGCTTATGATAGCTATGTCTGAGACGAAATCTTCTATATGAACTGAAGAAGGTCTGATTACAGCCATATCTGAGATGAAACCACTCGCTCTGAATTGAATAAATGCTGATTACAACCATGTTTCAGATGGAACCATGCGCTCTGAAGTTGAACAAAAAATGCTGATTACAGCAGTGTCTTAAATGTAATCATGCACTCTGAATAGAAGAAATGCTGATTATAACCATCTTCAACATGCAGTCATGCACTCGGAATTGAACAACTGCTAATTATGAACTGTGTCTCAAATGAAATCACGCTCTCTGAATTGAGCCATTGCTAATTATAACCATGTTTAAGTCTGATCATGGTCATATTTGAGAAGGAGGCATACTGTCTAAATTATTGAAGAAACCCTGATTGAAGTGATGTTTAAGATCGAACTCCATCGTGTTTGAGGTGGAAACTTGTACTCTGAATAATTAGGGCAATGCTGAATAGACCATGTTTAACGTGGAATCATACATTCTGAGTATTGTTGCAGAAGTGTTGATTATCGCTTTGTTTGACATGGTATCGTGTATTCTGAATTAACGTCTGCAGCGTGTAGCTATGTTTTCGACAGAATCACATATTCTCCGTTATTTGTGGAAGAAAATGCAATTACCGGTGAATCGTCATAAAGCGAGTGAATTCAACGCAGACGAAAAGGACCTCAGCTGTACACTTAAACTGAAGTGAAAAAAATTGCATGTCTTTTCTTTTCTTTTTCTTATCTTTTATTTATTCATTTACTATGTTTTTTGCATTACATTTCAACCAGAACAAGTGTTTTCTAAACGAACCACACATCTGCTCTCCCGTTTTTTAATTTACTTTTTCACAAAGTCATTGTTTTATCATGGAGGAATTGTTAGCCTGTTCTTGTTTTCACCCACGATTATATTTAGTTGTGTGTGTTGTGTGTGTGTGTGTGTGTGTGTGTGTGTGTGTGTGTGTGTGTGTGTGTGTGTGTGTGTGCTCTGTCAGGTTCGTCTGGACCACGTGGCACAGAGTGGTCTGCCCTTGTGGATCACGGAGATGAACCTGCAGGCCCAGGACCCAGTGCAGCGGGCAGAGCTGTACGAGACGGCCTACCGCCTCTTCTTCTCCCACCCGGCCGTGCAGGGCCTCGTCCTGTGGGGATTCTGGGATCAGCAGGCCAAGAGTCCACAGGCCGCCCTGGTGGAGGGATTCCACTACAAGGTGCCTGGCTTTGTCAGAAACTTTGAAGCTGTACTTTCAACAAGGATACACTTATATCAAAGATAAAGAAACAAATCATGCTCTGAAGATAATGCATGCTGCTGATATTGAACAAGGATACACTTATATCAAACATTCTGCTCTGAAGATAATGCATGCTGCTGATTTTTAACAAGGATACACTTATATCAAACATTCTGCTCTGAAGATAATGCATGCTGCTGATTTTTTAACAAGGATACACTTATATCAAACATTATGCTCTGAAGATAATGCATGCTGCTGATTTTGAACAAGGATACACTTATATCAAACATTATGCTCTGAAGATAATACATGCTGCTGATTTTGAACAAGGATACACTTATATCAAACATTATGCTCTAAAGATAATACATGCTGCTGATTTTGAACAAGGATACACTTATATCAGACATTCTGCTCTGAAGATAATGCATGCTGCTGATTTTGAACAAGGATGCACTTATATCCAACATTCTGCTCTGAAGATAATGCATGCTGCTGATTTTGAACAAGGATACACTTATATCAAACATTCTGCTCTGAAGATAATGCATGCTGCTGATTTTGAACAAGGATACACTTATATCAAACATTCTGCTCTGAAGATTATGCATGCTGCTGATTTTCAACAAGGGTACACTTATATCAAACATTATGCTCTGAAGTTAATGTATGCTGCTGATTTTGAACAAGGATACACTTATATCAAACATTCTGCTCTGGAGATAATGCATGCTGCTGATTTTGAACAAGGATACACTTATATCAAACATTATGCTCTGCAGATAATGCATGCTGCTGAATTTGAACAAGGATACACTTATATCAAACATTCTGCTCTGAAGATAATGCATGCTGCTGATTTTGAACAAGGATACACTTATATCAAGCATTCTGCTCTGAAGATAATGCATGCTGCTGATTTTGAACAAGGATACACTTATATCAAACATTCTGCTCTGAAGATAATGCATGCTGCTGATATTGAACAAGGATACACTTATATCAAACATTCTGCTCTGAAGATAATGCATGCTGCTGATTTTGAACAAGGATACACTTATATCAAACATTCTGCTCTGAAGATAATGCATGCTGCTGATTTTGAACAAGGATACACTTATATCAAACATTCTGCTCTGAAGATAATGCATGCTGCTGATTTTGAACAAGGATACACTTATATCAAACATTCTGCTCTGAAGATAATGCATGCTGCTGATTTTGAACAAGGATATACTTATATCAAACATTATGCTCTGAAGATAATGCATGCTGCTGATTTTGAACAAGGATACACTTATATCAAACATTCTGCTCTGAAGATAATGCATGCTGCTGATTTTGAACAAGGATACACTTATATCAAACATTATGCTCTGAAGATAATGCATGCTGCTGATTTTTTGGAGTCGCTGCAGGGACTGCTCTGCTATGGTGCATTGCGGTCGGCCCAGCTGTAAACAACATGTACTGCGCCCAGTTGACCAGAACGCAGATTTAGAGCAGGATAGGGAAGAGACTGGCTATGATCTTGACGGGATCTCTTTGTCATTTTGATGTGATGAAGTTGTTTTGAGCTCTGATGGGACAAGAAGTAGCTTTGTAACTTCAAAAGTAGCGAATCCTTTGATTTAACTGGTTGTTTTCTGCTTGAAATAACGAATCTGAAATATTTTCTTGACCCACATGGTTTCATGGACAAAGAGGAACCCACGCTACAGCCTATGTTCAGGGCACTGTGAGAGGATAAGATAAGATAATGTTGCTTATAGCCCAGCCGACCGCAAAGGGCCACATCAGGGCTGACTGTGAGAGGAGAACTGATGACTGGAAACCATGGTTGTAGAAGAACCGAGCCCTGAGGCGCCCCCTGAAGGAGGCAGGCGGCAGATGAGATCTGGTTGACGGATGTGTGCAGATGAACGAGGCAGGGAGCAGAGTGGTCAGACTTCTCCAAGAGGAGTGGAGCACGCATGTCAGGCAGACACTGACTTCCGGTTCCACGGACGTCAACATGCGAGGCTTCAAGGGAGACTATGACATCATAGTGAGAGTGAAGGGCGTTCCGGTGAAGGTGACGTCATTCTCTCTCACAGGAAGCTCCGTCACGGTGGCTATCACCCTCACTGGACAGGAAGGTGTGTGTGGGGCCCTGACCATACAGTGCTTTGTATGGTTGTTGTTGTTAGTAGTAGTAATATTGCTTGTTGTTGTTGTTGTTGTTGTTGTGTTGTTGTTGTTGTTGTTGTTTGTTGTCATTATTGTTGTTGTTGTCGTCGTCGTCGTGGTTGTTGTTGTTGTCGTTGTTGTTGTCGTTGTTGTTGTTGTCGTTGTTGTTGTTCTTGATGTTGGTTGTCGTTGTTGTTGATGATGTCGTAGTCGTTATTGTTTTGTTTTTGTTGTTGACGGTTTTTTTAAAAATTGTTTTTGTTGTTGAAATCACATGCATGACTCTCTTTTTTCATTATTTTCTTTAGTCTTCATACTCCCATGTTGATTCACATGTGTAACCAGGGAGTCTGTGTAATCAAGCAGTTTTGTTATCACTGTGAGTGTCGTGGAGTGGAGGGGGGATTAGGGGTGTGAGTGGCGTGAGGTGGAGGGGGATTAGGGGAGTGTGAGTGGCGTGGAGTGGGGGGATTAGGGCAGTGTAAGTGGCGTGGAGTGGGGGGATTAAGGGCAGTGTAAGTGTCGTGGAGTGGGGGGATTAGGGCAGTGTAAGTGGCGTGGAGTGGGGGGATTAGGGGAATGTGAGTGTCGTGGAGTGGGGGGATTAGGGGAGTGTGCGTGTCGTGGAGTGGGGGGATTAGGGCAGTGTAAGTGGCGTGGAGTGGGGGGATTAGGGAGTGTGAGTGTCGTGGAGTGGGGGGATTAGGGGAGTGTGAGTGGCGTGGAGTGGGGGGATTAGGGGAGTGTGAGTGTCGTGGAGTGGGGGTATTAGGGGAATGTGAGTGGCGTGGAGTGGGGGATTAGGGAGTGTGGTGTCGTGGAGTGGGGGGCATTAGGGAAGTGTGAGTGGCGTGGAGTGGGGGGATTAGAGAGTGTGAGTGGCGTGGAGTAGAGGGGGGTTAGGGAGTGTAAGTGGCGTGGAGTGGAGGGGGGATTTAGGGGTAGTGTGAGTGTCGTGGAGGGGGGGGTTAGGGGAGTGTGAGTGGCGTGGAGTGGAGAGGGATTAGGGGAGTTGTGAGTGGAGTGGAGGGGGGTTGGGGAGTGTGGTGGCGTGGAGTGGAGGGGGGACTAGAGGGTGTGCTGGAGTGGATGGGGTATTAGGGGAGTGTAAGTGGCGTGGAGGGGGGATTAGGGAGTGTGAGTGGCGTGGAGTGGAGGGGGATTAGGGATGTGAGTGGCGTGGAGTGGAGGGGGGATGGGGAGTGTGAGTGGCACTGTGTGGAGGGGGGATGGGGGAGTGTGAGTGGCGTGGAGTGGAGGGGGGATTAGGGGAGTGTGAGTGCATGGAGTGGAGGGGGATTAGGGGAGTGAGAGTGGCGCCGGCGTGGAGTGGAGGGAAACTAGGGAGTGTGTGAGGGGGTGGAGGGGGGACTAGGGGAGTGTGAGTGGCGTGGAGTCTAGGGGGATAAGGGGAGTGTGAGTGGCGTGGAGTGGAGTGAGGTATTGGTGAGTGTGAGAGGTGGCGTGGAGTGGAGGGGAAACTAGGGGAGTGTGAATGCGTGGAGTGGGGGGATTAGGGAGTGTGGTGGGTGGAGTGGAGGGGAAACTAGGGGAGTGTGAGTGCGTGGAGTGGAGGGTAACTAGGGGAGTGTGAGTGGCGTGGAGTGGGAGGGGGGATTAGGGGAGTGTGAGTGGCGTGGAGTGGAGGGGAAACTAGGGAGTGTGAGTGGCGTGGAGTGGAGGGGGATTAGGGCAGTGTGAGTGGCGTGGAGTGGAGGGGAAACTAGGGGAGTGTGAGTGGCGTGGGTAGAGTGGGGGATTAGGGGAGTGTGAGTGGCGTGGAGTGGATTTGGGGATTGGGGAGTGTGAGTGGCGTGGAGTGGAGGGGGGATTAGGGGAGATGAGTGGCGTGGAGTCTAGGGGGGATTAGGGGAGTGTGAGTGGCGAGGAGGGGGACTAGCGGAGTGTGGAGTGGCGTGGAGTGGAGTGGGGGATTAGGGGAGTGTGAGTGGCGTGGAGTGGAGGGGGGATATGGGGAGTGTGAGTGGCGTGGAGTGGAGGGGGGATATGGGGAGTGTGAGTGGCGTGGAGTGGAGGGGGGATTAGGGGAGTGTGAGTGGCGTGGAGTGGAGGGGGATTAGGGGAGTGTGAGTGGCGTGGAGTGGGGGGGATATGGGGAGTGGGTGGCGAGGAGTGGAGGGGGATTAGGGAGTGTGAGTGGCGTGGAGGGGGGACTAGGGGAGTGTGAGTGGCGTGGAGTGGAGGGGAGATTACGGGAGTGTGAGTGGCGTGGAGGGGGGACTAGGGGAGTGTGAGTGGTGGAGTGGAGTGGGGGGTTAGGGGAGTGTGAGTGGCGTGGAGTGGAGGGGGGATATGGGGAAGTGTGAGTGCGTGGAGTGGAGGATGTTAGGGGAGTGTGAGTGGTGGAGTGGAGGGGGATTAGGGGAGTGTGAGTGGCGTGGAGTGGAGTGGGGGATTAGGGGAGTGTGAGTGGCGTGGAGTGGAGGGGGGATTAGGGGAGTGTGAGTGGCGTGGAGTGGAGTGGGGGATTAGGGGAGTGTGAGTGGCGTTGGAGTGGAGGGGGATTAGGGGGTGTGAGTGGCGTGGAGTGGAGTGGAGGATTGGGGGAGTGAGTGGTTAAGAGTGGGAGGGGGGGGATTAGGGGAGTGTGAGTGGCGTGGAGGGGGGATGTAGGGGAGTGTGAGTGGGTGGGTGGAGGGGGATTAGGGGAGTGTGAGTGGCGTGGAGGGGGGATTAGGGGAATGTTGAGTGGGTGGAGTGGAGGGGGGATTAGGGGAGTGTGAGGGCGTGGAGTGGAGGGGGGATTAGGGGAGTGTGAGTGGCGTGGAGTGGAGGGGGGATTAGGGGAGTGTGAGTGGCGTGGAGTGGAGGGGGATTAGGGAGTGTGAGTGGCGTGGAGTGGAGGGGGGATTAGGGAGTGTGATGGCGTGGAGTGGAGGGGGATTGGGGAGTGTGAGTGGCGTGGAGTGGGGGGGGATTAGGGAGTGTGAGTGGCGTGGAGTGGAGGGGGGATTAGGGAGTGTGAGTGGCGTGGAGTGGAGGGGGGATATGGGGAGTGTGAGTGGCGTGGAGTGGAGGGGGGATTAGGGGAGTGTGAGTCGCGTGGAGTGATGGGGGGATAGGGGAGGTGAGTGGCGTGGGTGGAGGGGGGGATTAGGGGAGTGTGAGTGCGGGAGTGGAGGGGGGATAAGGGGAGTGTGAGTGGCTGGGTGGAGGGGGGGATTAGGGGAGTGGAGTCGCGTGGAGTGGAGGGGGGGATATGGGGAGTGTGAGTGGCGTGGAGTGGAGGGGGGATTGGGGTGTGAGTGGCGTGGAGTTGGGGGGGGATATGGGGAGTGTGAGTGGCGTGGAGTGGGGGGGGTTAGGGGAGTGTGAGTCGCGTGGAGTGGAGGGGGGATTAAGGGGAGTGTGAGTGGCGTGGATGTCTAGGGGGATTTGGGAGTGTGAGTGGCGTGGAGTAGAGGGGGATTAGGGGAGTATGAGTGGCGTGGAGTGGGGGGATAAGGGGTGAGTGTGAGTGGCGTGGAGTGGAGTCGGGATTAGGGGAGTGTGAGTGGCGTGAGGGGGGGATTAGGGGAGTGTGAGTGGCGTGGAGTGGAGAGGGATTAGGGGAGGGTGAGTGGCGTGGATTGGAGGGGGGATTAGGGGAGTGTGAGTGGCGTGGAGTGGAGTGGGATTAGGGGAGTGTGAGTGGCGTGGAGGGGGGGATTAGGGGAGTGTGAGTGGCGTGGAGTGGAGGGGATTAGGGGAGTGTGTGTGGCGTGGAGGGGGGGTAAGGGGATTGTGAGTGGCGTGGATTGGAGGGGGGATTGGGGAGTGTGCGTGGCGTGGAGTGGGGGGATTAGGGGAGTGTGAGTGGCGTGGGGGTGGGGGGGATAGGGGAGTGTGTGTGTCGTGGAGTGGAGGGGGATTAGGGGAGTGTGAGTGGCGTGGAGTGGAGGGGGATTAGGGAGAGTGTGAGTCTCGTGGAGGGGGGATTAGGGGAGTGTGAGTGGCGTGGAGTGGTAGGGCGGATTAGGGCAGTGTGAGTGGCATGGAGTGAAGTGGGGGATAGGGGAGTGGAGTGGTTGAGTCTAGGGGGGATTAGGTGAGTGTGAGTGGCGTGGGGGAGGGATTAGGGAGGTGAGTGGCGTGGAGTGGAGGGGGGATTAGGAGGAGTGTCAGTGGCGTGGAGTGGGGGGATTAGGGGAGGGGGAGTGGAGGGGGATTAGGGGAGTGTGAGTGCGTGGAGTGGAGGGGGGATAGAGGAGTGTGCGTGGAGTGGATGGGGTATAAGGGGAGTTTAAGTGGCGGATGGAGTGGGGATTAGGGGAGTGTGAGTGGCGTGGAGTGGAGGGGGGGATTAGGGGAGTGGAGGGGACGTGGAGTGGAGGGGGGAGATGGGATGTGAGTGGCATGGAGTGGAGGGGGGTGAGGGGAGTGTGGTGGCGTGGAGTGGAGGGGGGGTTAGGGGAGTGTGAGTGGATGGAGTGGAGGGGGGTTAGGGGAGTGTGAGTGGCGCCGGCGTGGAGTGGAGGGGGAAACTGGGGGGTGTGAGTGGCGTGAGGTGGGGATGGGGAGTGTGAGTGGCGTGGAGTCTGGGGGGATAGGGGAGTGTGAGGGGCGTGGAGTGGAGTGGGTATTAGGTGAGTTGTGAGTGGCGTGGAGTGGAGGGGAAACTAGGGGAGTGTAAATTTGGCGGGAGTGGAGGGGGGTTGAGGGGGAGAGTGGGGGTGGAGTGGAGGGGGGGACTAGAGGAGTGTGCGTGGGTGGGGTGGGGTAACTAGGGGAGTTTAAGTGGCGTGGAGGTGGGGATTAGGGGAGTGTGGGTGCGTGGGTGGAGGGGGATTAGGGGAGTGTGAGTGAGTGGAGTGGAGGGGGGAGAGGGGAGTGTGAGTGGCATGGGTGGAGGGGGGTTAGGGGAGTGTGAGTGGCGTGGAGTGGAGGGGGGGTTAGGGGAGTGTGAGTGGCATGGAGTGGAGGGGGGATTAGGGGATGTGAGTGCGCGCGTGGAGTGGGATAGGGGGGGTGGGGTGTGAGTGGCGTGGAGGGGGGATGGGGAGTGTGAGTGGCGTGGAGTCTAGGGGGATAGGGAGTGAGTGGCGTGGTGGAGGGAGTGAGGTTTAGGTGAGTGTGAGTGGCGTGGAGTGGAGGGAAACTAGGGGAGTGGAATGGCGTGGAGTGGGGGGTTAGGGGAGTGTGAGTGGTGTGGAGTGGATGGGAAACTAGGGGAGTGTGAGTGGGCGTGGAGTGGAGGTGGGGATAGGGGAGTGTTAGTGGCGTGAAGTGGAGGGGAAACTAGGGAGTGTGAGTGGGTGGAGTGGGGGGGATTAGGGCAGTGTGAGTGGCGTGGAGTGGAGGGGGGATTAGGGGAGTGTGAGTGGCGTGGAGTGGTAGGGGTAAGGGGAGTGGTGAGGCGTGGAGTGGAGGGGATTAGGCAGTGTGAGGGGCGTGGAGTGGAGGGGAAACTAGGGGAGTGTGAGGTGGGGGGTGGGGTGGTGGGGGATTAGGGGGATGTGGAGTGGCGGGGTGTTGGGGTTAGGGGAGTGTGAGTGGCGTGAGTGGAGGGGGGATTAGGGGAGATGTGAGTGGGTGGAGTGGAGGGGGATTAGGGGAGTGTGAGTGGCGTGGAGTGGAGGGGGGATTAGGGGAGTGTGAGTGGCGTGGAGTCTAGGGGGATATGGGGGTGTGAGTGGGGGGAGGGAGGGGACTAGCGGAGTGTGAGTGGCGTGGAGTGGAGTGGGGATTAGGGGGTGAGTGGCGTGGAGTGGAGGGGGGTATGGGGAGTGTGAGTGGCGTGGAGTGGAGTGGGGGATTAGGGGAGTGTGAGTGGCGTGGAGTGGAGGGGGGATATGGGGAGTGTGAGTGGGTGGGTGGAGGGGGATTAGGGGAGTGTGAGTGGCGTGGAGGGGGGACTAGGGGAGTGTGAGTGGCGTGGAGTGGGAGGGGGTTAGGGGAGTGTTGAGTGGCGAGGAGTGGAGGGGGGATATGGGGGAGTGTGGAGTGGCGAGGAGTGGAGGGGGATAGGGGATGGATGGCGTGGAGTGGAGGGATGATTAGAGGAGTGTGAGTGGTGTGGAGTGAGGGGGGTATGGGGAGGTGAGTGGTGGAGTGGAGGGGGGATATGGGGAGTGTGAGTGCGTGGAGTGGAGGATGATTAGGGGAAAGGTGTGAGGGTGTGGAGTGGAGGGGGATTAGGGGAGTGTGAGTGGCGTGGAGTGGAGTGAGGGATTAGAGGGTGTGAGTGGCGTGGAGTGGAGGGGGGATTAGGGGGAGTGGAGTTTGGTGGAGTGGAGTGGGGATTAGGGGAGTGAGTGGTTAGGAGGGGAGGTGGGGGGGGATTAGCGGAGTGGGTGGCGTGGAGGGGGGTTAGGGAGTGTGAGTGGGTGGAGTGGAGGGGGGATTAGGGGAGTGTGAGTGCGGGGTGGAGGGGGGGATTAGGGGATAGTGAGTGGCGTGGAGGGGGATTAGGGTATTGTGGGGGGGGTGGGTGGAGTGGGGGGATTAGGGGAGTGTGAGTGGCGTGGAGGGGGGATATGGGGAGTGTGAGTGGCGTGGAGGTGGAGGGATTAGGGAGTGTGAGTGGGTGGAGTGGAGGGGGGATTAGGGAGTGTGAGTGGCGTGGAGTGGAGGGGGGATTAGGGGAGTGTGAGTGGCGTGGAGTGGAGGGGGGATTAGGGGAGTGTGAGTGCGTGGAGTGGAGGGGGATTAGGGGAGTGGTGTGATGTCGTGGAGTGGAGGGGGGATTAGGGGAGTGTGAGTGGCGTGGAGTGGAGGGGGATTAGGGGGGAGTGGAGGGGGGATTAGGGGAGTGTGAGTGGAGTGGATTGGTGGGGGTATTAGGGGAGTGTGAGTGGTGTGGAGGGGGGATTAGGGGAGTGTGAGTGGCGTGGAGTGGAGGGCTGGATTAGGGCAGTGTGAGTGGCGTGGAGTGGGTGGGATAAGGGGAGTGGAGTGGAGGGGGGATTAGGGGAGTGTGAGTGGCGTGGAGTTGAGGGGGTTTAGGGGAGTGTGAGTGGCGTGGAGTGGAGGGGGGATGTGGGAGAGTGTGAGTGGCGTGGAGTGGAGGGGGGATGTGGGGAGTGTGAGTGGCGTGGAGTGGAGGGGGGATTAGGGGAGTGTGAGTGGCGTGGAGGGGTTACTAGGGGAGTGTGAGTGGCGTGGAGTGGAGGGGGGTGGGGTTAGGGGAGTGTGACTGGCGTGGAGTGGAAGGGGGGGTTAGGGGAGTGTGGTGGCGTGGAGTGGAGGGGGGTAGGGGTGTGTGAGTGGCGTGGAGTGGAAGGGTCGATTAGGGGAGTGTGAGTGGCGTGGAGTTGAGGGGGAATTAGGGGAGTGTGAGTGGCGTGGATTGGGGGGGGGGGGGTAGGGGAGTGTGAGTGGCGTGGAGTGGAGGGGGAATTAGGGAGTGTGAGTGGCGTGGATTGGGGGGGGGGGTAGGGGAGTGTGAGTGGCGTGGAGTGGAGGGGGGGGGGGGTAGAGGAGTGTGAGTTGCGTGGAGTGGAGGGAGGGATTAGGGGAGTGTGAGTGGCGTGGAGTGGAAGGGGGATTAGGGGAGTGTGAGTGGCGTGGAGTGGAGGGGGGGGGGTTAGGGGAGTGTGAGTGTCTTGGAGTGGAGGGGGATTAGGGGAGTGTGAGTGTAGTGGAGTGGAAGCGGGATTAGGGGAGTGTGAGTGGCGTGGAGTGGAGGGGGGGGGTAGGGGAGTGTGAGTGGCTTGCAGTGGAAGGGGGGTGGCATTAGGGGAGTGTGAGTGGTGTGAAGTGGGGGATTAGGGGAGTGCGAGTTTCAGTGGTTAAAGTGTGATTTTGACATGTGCTCAACAATCACCAGTGCTATCAAAGCTATACTTGGCCGACTGATCAATAGTAATAAAGCATTACAAGAGCTATGAATCTTAATTTTGGCAAACTGATCAATAGTGAGACCTCTTCCACATAAAAAGTGTAACCAACTAGTTATGGCCGTAATTCATGATGAACAGTTTCAGCAGTATTCTAATGAGGCCTATTCTACAACTGACGTCTTCTTACAATGTATGATCACTCACAGCCACTGCTGTGTTGTAATGAGGCCTATTCTCAAGGTGACGTCTTCTTACAATGTATGATCACTCACAGCCACTGCTGTGTTGTAATGAGCCCTATTCTCAAGGTGAGTCTTCTTACAATGTATGATCACTCACAGCCACTGCTGTGTTGTAATGAGGCCTATTCTCAAGGTGACGTCTTCTTACAATGTATGATCACTCACAGCCACTGCTGTGTTGTAATGAGGCCTATTCTCAAGGTGACGTCTTCTTACAATGTATGATCACTCACAGCCACTGCTGTGTTGTAATGAGGCCTATTCTCAAGGTGACGTCTTCTTACAATGTATGATCACTCACAGCCACTGCTGTGTTGTAATGAGGCCTATTCTCAAGGTGACGTCTTCTTACAATGTATGATCACTCACAGTCACTGCTGTGTTGTAATGAGGCTGTAATGAGGTTGTAATGAGGGGCAGAGAGAGAGAGAGAGAGAGAGAGAGAGAGAGAGGAGAGAGAGAGAGAGAGAGAGAGAGAGGGGGGGATGGGGACAGACAGACAGATAGACAGACAGACGGACAGACAGGTAACTTTGTCATCAAAACATGGAATGTCGGGTCATTGAGCATTATTCGAAAAACGAAGAGTGAATTGCATGAGACTGTCTGATCTTTCATGGCCTTCCATTGGTAGTGCTTTCACTCTGCTCATTGCGTCCCTCATACCTGGGTGTCTTAACCTCAGCACCAAAGTCCCTTATACCTGGGTGTCTTAACCTCAGCACCAAAGTCCTTATACCTGGGTGTCTTAACCTCAGCACCAAAGTCCCTCATACCCTGGGTGTCTTAACCTCAGCACCAAAGTCCCTCATACCCTGGTTGTCTTAACCTAAGCACAAAAGTCCCTCATACCCTGGGTGTCTTAACCTCAGCACCGAAGTCCCTCATACCCTGAGTGTCTTAATTTCAGCACAAACGTCCCTCATACCCTGGGTGTCTTAACCTCAGCACTGAAGTCCGTTATACCTGGGTTGTCTTAACCTCAGCACCAAAGTCCCTCATACCCTGAGTGTCTTAACCTCAGCACCAAAGTCCCTCATACCCTGGGTGTCTTAACCTCAGCACCAAAGTCCCTCATACCCTGGGTGTCTTAACCTCAGCACCAAAGTCCCTCATACCCTGGGTGTCTTAACTTCAGCACCAAGTCCCTCATACCCTGGGTGTCTTAACCTCAACACCAAAGTCGCTCATACCCTGGGTGTCTTCGCCTCAACACCGAAGTCCCTTATACCCTGGGTGTCTTCGCCAAAGCACTGAAGTCCTCATACCCTGGGTGTCTTCGCCAAAGCACCGAAGTCCCTCATACCCTGGGTGTCTTCGCCTCAGCACCGAAGTCCCTCATACCCTGGGTGTCTTAACCTCAGCACTGAAGTCCTCATACCCTGAGTGTCTTCGCCTCAGCACCGAAGTCCCTCATACCCTGAGTGTCTTAACCTCAGCACTGAAGTCCCTCATACCCTGAGTGTCTTAACCTCAGCACCGAAGTCCCTCATACCCTGAGTGTCTTAACCTCAGCACTGAAGTCCCTCATACCCTGAGTGTCTTAACCTCAGCACCGAAGTCCCTCATACCCTGAGTGTCTTAACCTCAGCACTGAAGTCCCTCATACCCTGAGTGTCTTAACCTCAGCACCGAAGTCCCTCATACCCTGAGTGTCTTCGCCAAAGCACTGAAGTCCCTCCTACCCTGAGTGTCTTAACCTCAGCACCGAAGTCCCTCATACCTGAGTGTCTTAACCTCAGCACCGAAGTCCCTCATACCCTGAGTGTCTTCGCCAAAGCACTGAAGTCCCTCCTACCCTGAGTGTCTTAACCTCAGCACCGAAGTCCCTCATACCCTGGGTGTCTTCGCCTCAGCACCGAAGTCCAAATGGAGATGTAAATATCAGATCTTTATGATGCACCTCACCAGAGGAGACGCTGCGGTGCTGCCCAGTCATTTTGGAAGTGCCCAGTGGCGCCTGTTTGGACCCAGAATACGTGGGAGAACGTCCCTCTGGAGGATGCCATCACGTCCGTTGAACGCGTCCTTCGAAGTCACTACAAGGATAAATATAAAGAAAACATGGAGACTGAGGTCACCACGGAATCACAGTATGAGGCTCCGCTGAATCTGAGACTTTTAGGATGATCCGTTAGGATGAGGACGATGGCGATGATGCCATGGATTTCCATTCTGCGTTGAGGCTAAAAAACAGGGCGGACACCACGCTTTCAGGTGTAACCCAGGTCCGACATTGAGGCTACAAAACAGGGCGAACACCACGCTTTCAGGTGTAACCAGGTCCGACATTGAGGCTACAAAACAGGGCGGACACCACGCTTTCAGGTGTAACCCAGGTCCGACATTGAGGCTACAAAACAGGGCGGACACCACGCTTTCAGGTGTAACCCAGGTCCGACATTGAGGCTACAAAACAGGGCGGACACCACGCTTTCAGGTGTAACCCATGTCCGACATTGAGGCTACAAAACAGGGCGGACACCACGCTTTCAGGTGTAACCCAGGTCCGACATTGAGGCTACAAAACAGGGCGGACACCACGCTTTCAGGTGTAACCCAGGTCCGACATTGAGGCTACAAAACAGGGCGGACACCACGCTTTCAGGTGTAACCCAAGTCCGACATTCAGGCTACAAAACAGGGCGGACACCACGCTTTCAGGTGTAACCCAGGTCCGACATTGAGGCTACAAAACAGGGCGGACACCACGCTTTCAGGTGTAACCCAGGTCCGACATTGAGGCTACAAAACAGGGCGGACACCACGCTTTCAGGTGTAACCCATGTCCGACATTGAGGCTACAAAACAGGGCGGACACCACGCTTTCAGGTGTAACCCAGGTCCGACATTGAGGCTACAAAACAGGGCGGACACCACGCTTTCAGGTGTAACCATGTCCAAGAGATGCAGACACCTGCAGCATGGATTAGGAGATTTAAACATCAGTATCAGAGAGGCATCCATGGCACACAATGACGTTTCACAGTATGGTTCCTGACTTTCCTTGAGCCATTGCACACTCCGTTCCAGACAGTACCGACCGGGGCTGACAAATCAAATGAATGTTTCTCATGGAACTCGGAACCGATAGTTTTCCTGTCTGCCGCCCAGGATATTCACCGCTGTATCATGACGGTTGTCATGCTTGGACTTTGACAGGTACGGTCTGGAACCTTGGAAAGTAGCGGTATGTCACTGGGAATTATCAGTCGTGACCAAACCGGCACTTCTAGACTCGAAGCAGGCTACACAAATGTCTGGCTTGAGTCTTGCCTATCGTGTATTGCTGTCATGCACACACAGAAAAAACAAGATCTACAAAACCTTTTACCTAGCAAGCATTGCATTTTTCCATTTTTCCTGTAGCAATTTGCTGAGGATTGATGTTTGATGTATTGATCCTTGATGTCATGGGGGATCGATTCTTGATGTTATGGGGGGGGTGTCATTTTCCTGTAGCACTTTGCTGGGGATTGATCCTTGATGCCATGGGGATTGATCCTAGATGTCATGGGGGATTGATCCTTGATGTATTGATCCTTGATGTATTGATCCTTGATGTATTGATCCTTGATGTCATTGGGGGATCATTTTCCTGTAGCAGTTAGCTGGGGATTGATCCTTGATGTCATGGGGGATTGATCCTTGATGTATTGATCCTTGATGTATTGATCCTTAATGTATTGATCCTTGATGTTATGGGGGGATCATTTTCCTGTGGCAGTTTGTTGGGGATTGATCCTTGATGTCATGGGGATTGATCCTTGATGTATTGATCCTTGATGTATTGATCCTTAATGTATTGATCCTTGATGTTATGGGGGGATCATTTTCCTGTGGCAGTTTGCTGGGGATTGATCCTTGATGTCATGGGGGATTGATCCTTGATGTATTGATCCTTGATGTATTGATCCTTGATGTATTGATCCTTGATGTATTGATCCTTGATGTCATGGGGATTGATCCTAGATGTCGTGGGGGATTGATCCTTGATGTATTGATCCTTGATGTATTGATCCTTGATGTATTGATCCTTGATGTATTGATCCTTGATGTCATTGGGGATCATTTCCTGTGGCAGTTTGCTGGGGATTAATCCTTGATGTCATGGGATTGATCCTAGATGTCATGGGGATTGATCCTTGATGTCATGGGGGATTGATCCTTGATGTCATGGGGGATTGATCCTTGATGTCATGGGGGATTGATCCTTGATGTCATGGGGGTTAATCATGCGTGCTGTGCGGTTGATGTGTCCTGTTCGTCATTCAAAGTGGATTGTTTGGAAGAGTGCAGAAATGAACAACTTCTAACTGACACCTCACTGTAATTGACACCCCATTATAACTGACACCCTATTGTAACTGACACCCCACTGTAACTGACACCCTATTGTAACTCACACCCTATTGTAACTGACACCCCACTGTAACTGAGACCCTATTGTAACTGACACCCTATTGTAACTGACACCCCACTGTAACTGAGACCCTATTGTAACTGACACCCTATTGTAACTGACACCCCATTGTAACTGACACCCCATTGTAACTGACACCCCATTGTAACTGACACCCCACTGTAACTGACACCCCATTATAACTGACACCCTATTGTAACTGACACCCCACTGTAACTGACACCCTATTGTAACTCACACCCTATTGTAACTGACACCCCACTGTAACTGACACCCTATTGTAACTGACACCCTATTGTAACTCACACCCTATTGTAACTGACACCCCACTGTAACTGACACCCTATTGTAACTGACACCCCACTGTAACTGACACCCCATTGTAACTGACACCACATTGTAACTGACACCCCATTGTAACTGACACCCCACTGTAACTGACACCCCATTGTAACTGAAACCCCATTGTAACTGACACCCTATTGTAACTGACATCCCACTGTAACTGACACCCCATTGTAACTGAAACCCCATTGTAACTGACATCCCATTGTAACTGACACCCCATTGTAACTGACACCCTATTGTAACTGACACCCCATTGTAACTGACACCCCACTGTAACTGACACCCCATTGTAACTGACACCCCATTGTAACTGACACCCTATTGTAACTGACACCCCACTGTAACTGACACCCTATTGTAACTGACATCCCATTGTAACTGACACCCCATTGTAACTGACACCCCATTGTAACTGACACCCTATTGTAATTGACACCCCATTGTAACTGACACCCCACTGTAACTGACACCCCTTTGTAACTGACACCCCATTGTAACTGACACTGACACCCCATTGTAACTGACACCCCATTGTAACTGACACCCCATTGTAACTGACACCCTATTGTAACTGACACCCCATTGTAACTGACACCCCATTATAACTGACACCCTATTGTAACTGACACCCTATTGTAACTGACACCCCATTGTAACTGACACCCCACTGTAACTGACACCCACTGTAACTGACACCCTATTGTAACTGACACCCCACTGTAACTGACACCCCATTATAACTGACGTCCCATTGTAACTGACACCCTACTGCCCACAGAGACCGTGACGGTCCCCCCACCCGTGTCCACCCTGCTGCCACCCGCAACATCCAACCCCTCCACTGTCCCCACCACCCCCAGCCATGCCGGGGACCACAGCCTGGGCAGTGCCACCTCCTCCTCCTCCTCCCCCACTCTGCACTGCGTCAGCCGCTGGTCACCTCTGTCCGTCCCGGGGGATGACCAGCACGTGCAGGTCACGTGCCACCCAGGGGAGGTGCTGACTGGCTGCTCCAGCATCCTCAAAGTACGTGCACTGTGGGAGAGGTGGGGGGCGAGGGGGGATCGAGGATGGTGGGTGGGGAGTAGAGTGAATGGAAGGTGTATGTTGAATAGTGTGAGTAGGGGCAGTAATGGGGGATGGAGGGTGGGGGGAGTGTGGAGATTGGGGGGATTGAGGGTAGTGGGTGGAAGGGTGGTGGGTGGTAGGTAGTGGGTAAGGGGTGGTGGGTTGTACGCAGTGGGTAAGGGGTGGTGGGTGGAGGGGTGGTGGGTGGTAGGTAGTGGGTAAGGGATGGTGGGTGGAGGGATGGTGGGTGGTAGGCAGTGGGTAAGGGGTGGTGGGTGGTAGGCAGTGGGTAAGGGTGGTGGGTGGAGGGATGGTTGATGGTAGGCAGTGGGTAAGGGGTGGTGGGTGGTAGGCAGTGGGTAAGGGGTGGTGGTTGGAGGGATGGTTGATGGTAGGCAGTGGGTAAGGGGTGGTGGGCGGTATGCAGTGGGTAAGGGGTGGTGGGTGGTAGGCAGTGGGTGAGGGTGGTGGGTGGTAGGCAGTGGGTAAGGGGTGGTGGGTGGTAGGCAGTGGTAAGGGGTGGTGGGTGGTAGGCAGTGGTAAGGGGTGGTGGGTGGTAGGCAGTGGGTAAAGGAAGGGTTGTGGGTAGAGGGTGGTAGGTGGTGGGCAGTGGGTAAGGGGTGGGTGGTAGGCAGTGGGTAAGGGATGGATGGTAGGCAGTGGGTAAGGGTGGGTGGTAGGCAGTGGGTAAGGGGTGGGTGGTAGGCAGTGGGTAAGGGGTGGGTGGTAGGCAGTGGGTAAGGGGTGGGTGGTAGGCAGTGGGTAAGGGATGGATGGTAGGCAGTGGGTAAGGGGTGGGTGGTAGGCAGTGGGTAAGGGGTGGGTGGTAGGCAGTGGGTAAGGGGTGGGTGGTAGGCAGTGGGTAAGGGGTGGGTGGTAGGCAGTGGGTAAGGGATGGATGGTAGGCAGTGGGTAAGGGGTGGGTGGTAGGCAGTGGGTAAGGGGTGGGTGGTAGGCAGTGGGTAAGGGGTGGGTAGTAGGCAGTGGGTAAGGGGTTGGTGGTAGGCAGTGGGTAAGGGGTGGGTGGTAGGCAGTGGGTAAGGGGTGGGTGGTAGGCAGTGGGTAAGGGGTGGGTGGTAGGCAGTGGTAAGGGGTGGTGGGTGGTAGGCAGTGGGTAAGGGGGGGTGGATGGAGGTATGGTTGGTGGTAGGCAGTGGTAAGGGGTGGTGGGTGGTAGGCAGTGGGTAAGGGGTGGTGGGTGGTAGGCAGTGGGTAAGGGGTGGGGTAGAGGGTAGTGGGTGGTAGGTAGAGCTATAGGGGGATGTGGGGGTGGAGGGTGAACGGTGGAGGGGTGATGGGTGGAGGGGTTGTACAGAACTATAACGGTTTCATTCTGGATTGGACAGATAACAAGACAGCTGGATTGTACAGAATTATAGCACTTAATTCAGGATTGTGCAGAACTGTAACAGTTTGATTTAGGATTGGACAGATAGCAAGACAGCTGGATTGTACAGAACTATAACACTTTATTTCAGGATTGCACAGAACTATACGAGTTTAATTTAGGATTGTACAGAACTATACGAGTTTAATTTAGGATTGTACAGAACTATAGCAGTTAATTTAGGATTGGACAGATAACAAGACAGCTGGAGTGTACAGAACAATAATAACTAACTCAGGATTGGACAGATAACAAGACAGCTGGAGTGTACAGAACAATGACAACTAACTCAGGATTGGTCAGGTAACAAGACAGCTGGAGTGTACAGAACAATGACAACTAACTCAGGATTGGACAGTAACAAGACAGCTGGAGTGTACAGAACAATGACAACTAACTCAGGATTGGACAGATAACAAGACAGCTGGAGTGTACAGAACAATGACAACTAACTCAGGATTGGACAGGTAACAAGACAGCTGGAGTGTACAGAACAATGACAACTAACTCAGGATTGGACAGGTAACAAGACAGCTGGAGTGTACAGAACAATGACAACTAACTCAGGATTGGACAGGTAGCAAGACAGCTGGAGTGTACAGAACAATGACAACTAACTCAGGATTGGACAGGTAACAAGACAGCTGGAGTGTACAGAACAATGACAACTAACTCAGGATTGGACAGGTAGCAAGACAGCTGGAGTGTACAGAACAATGACAACTAACTCAGGATTGGACAGGTAACAATACAGCTGGAGAGTACAGAACAATATTAACTAACTCAGGATTGGACAGATAACAAGACAGCTGGAGAGTACAGAACAATATTAACTAACTCAGGATTGGACAGATAACAAGACAGCTGGAGTGTACAGAACAATGACAACTAACTCAAGATGGGACCGATGTCTAGACAAGAAGTCTGTACTGACCTTTTGTTTAATGCAGGATGGGACAGATATCAAGACAGCTGGATTGTACAGATCTATAGCTGTTTGATGCAGGATGGGACAGATAGCAAGACAGCTGGATTGTACAGATCTATAGCTGTTTGATGCAGGATGGGACAGATAGCAAGACAGCTGGATTGTACAGATCTATAGCTGTTTGATGCAGGATGGGACAGATAGCAAGACAGCTGGATTGTACAGATCTATAGCTGTTTGATGCAGGATGGGACAGATAGCAAGACAGCTGGATTGTACATAATCGTAGTTTAAATCAGAATGGTAGAGATACTAGGACAACAGTGGCTTGAACAGAGCTGTCAGGACAACTGTTTTATTCAGAGCTATGACAGTTTAATGAAGAATGGGATATATATCAGGACAACTGTTTTATACAGAGCTATGATAGTTTCATTAGGGATAAAACAGTGCCCGAACAAGAGCGGTTTGCACAAAATGACGACAGAATGACGACAGGGGGTGGGTGGTCCAGGTGCTGTGACAGGGGCTGTGACAGGGGCTGTGACAGGGCTGTGACAGGGGCTGACAGGTGCTATGGCAGGTATTGTGGCAGGTGTTGTGACAGGTGCTGTGACAGGGGCGTGACAGGGGCTGACAGGTGCTATGGCAGTATTGTGGCAGGTGTTGTGACAGGTGCTGTGACAGGGCTGACAGGTGCTATGATAGGTGTTGTGACACGGATGTGACAGGGGTGTGACAGGTGCTGTGACAGGGCTGTGACAGTGGTGTGACAGGGGCTGACAGGTGCTATGATAGTGTTGTGACAGGGATGTGACAGGGGTGTGACAGGTGCTGTGACAGGGCTGTGACAGGGCTGTGACAGGGGCTGTGACAGTGGTGTGACATGGGCTGTGACAGGTGCTATGAAGGTGTTGTGACAGGGGCTGTGACAGGGCTGTGACAGGTGCTGTGACAGGGGCTGACAGGTGCTATGATAGGTGTTGTGACAGGGGTGTGACAGGGGCTGTGACAGGGGTGTGACAGGGGCTGTGACAGGTGATGTGACAGGGGTGTGACAGGGGCTGTGACAGGGGTGTGACAGGGGCTGTGACAGGGGTGTGACAGGGCTGTGACAGGGGTGTGACAGGGGCTGTGACAGGTGATGTGACAGGTGATGTGACAGGGGCTGTGACAGTGTATGTGACAGGTGATGTGACAGGGGCTGTGACAGGGTGTGACAGGGGCTGTGACAGGTGATGTGACAGGGGTGTTACAGGTGCTATGATAGGTGTTGTGACCGGGGGTGACAGGGGTGTGACAGGTGCTATGATAGGTGTTGTGACAGGTGATGTGACAGGCGCTGTGACAGGGGCTGTGACAGGGCTGTGACAGGTGATGTGACAGGTGATGTGACAGGGCTGTGACAGGGGCTGTGACAGAGGCTGTGACAGGGGCTGTGACAGGTGATGTGACAGGGGCTGTGACAGGCTGTGACAGGTGATGTGACAGGTGATGTGACAGGGCTGTGACAGGTGATGTGACAGGTGATGTGACAGGGCCTGTGACAGGGGCTGTGACAGGGGCTGTGACAGGGGCTGTGACAGGGCTGTGACAGAGGCTGTGACAGGTGATGTGACAGGGGCTGTGACAGGTGATGTGACAGGGGCTGTGACAGGGGCTGTGACAGGTGATGTGACAGGGGCTGTGACAGGGGCTGTGACAGGTGATGTGACAGGTGATGTGACAGGGGCTGTGACA
>CM031603.1:773782-782840 GCA_018398815.1 Conus ventricosus | reverse complement strand
AATCCTCACCCTCATCCCCATTCCTATTACCCCTTCTCTCTCTCGCTCTCTCTCGCTCGCTCTCCACTCTCCCGCGAGAAGAGCATTTTCTTATCAAGAGCTGTGTCAGATCATCAAGATTGTGAAGCCATGTGAAAATTGAATTTATGAAAAAGGAAGATGAATACACGTGGACAGACAACAGTCGTGATCTGTTTCCCGAGAACAGAAACAACAGGAATTCACCGTTGAAGAACATTAGTGACAGTACCTGCAAGGCCAGATCATATCGAGATCATGACTGAACAACGTCTGATCTCCCCTCTCTCTCTCTCTCTCTCTCTCTCTCTCTCTCTCTCTCTCTCTCTCTCTCTCCCTCCCTCCTCCTCCCTCCACACACATACACACACGCGCGTGTGTGTGTGTGAGGAGAGAAAAGAAAAAGACACACCTGAAGGTGACAGTGGAACCCAGAGAAGTACTGTCCTCAGCTGATGAACCAACCAGGCTGCACAAACATGCACCACCCTTGGAGTCTGCGCTGTGTTCACATAGCATGCAGGCTGCACAATCATGCACCACCCTTGGAACCTGCGCTGTGTTCACATAGCATGCAGGCTGCACAAACATGCACCACCCTTGGAGTCTGCGCTGTGTTCATAGCATGCAGGCTGCCACAAACATGCACCACCCTTGGAACCTGCGCTGTGTTCACATAGCATGCAGGCTGCACAGGGCGTTACAGTAAGACATGAAGGGCCACAACTGCTCCCTGGCAGATGCCATTTAGTGACCACCAGACGCGACACAACAGAACCTTCATGGAAGCGTCCCTGTGAGTGTATCAGCTCTGTATTTCTAACTGCAGGGCCCACCGGCGACAGATGTCACCACCAAGTGAAAACAACGTCACCACCAAGTGAAAAAAACGTCACCACCAAGTGAACTGCTGCACGCATCCCACAGCCCCGCTCATTGCTTTTACGCTGACAGGTGAAAACAGTACACCTCCACCACAAACAAGCTTTTGCTACATAGGTGAAAACAGTACAACTGCAGACACAAACAAGCTTTTGTTACACAGGTGAAAACAGTACAACTGCAGACACAAACAAGCTTTTGTTACATAGGTGAAAACAGTACAACTGCAGACACAAACAAGCTTTTGTTACACAGGTGAAAACAGTACAACTGCAGACACAAACAAGCTTTTGTTACACAGGTGAAAACAGTACAACTGCAGACACAAACAAGCTTTTGTTACACAAGTAAAAACAGTACAACTGCTGACACAAACAAGCTTTTGTTACACAGGTGAAAACAGGACAACTGCAGACACAAACAACCTTTTGTTACACAAGTGAAAACAGTACAACTGCAGACACAAACAAGCTTTTGTTACACAGGTGAAAACAGTACAACTGCAGACACAAACAAGCTTTTGTTACACAGGTGAAAACAGTACAACTGCAGACACAAACAAGCTTTTGTTACACAGGTGAAAACAGTACAGCTCCACAACAAACAAGCTTTTGTTACACAGGTGAAAACAGTACAACTCCACCACAAACAAGCTTTTGCTACACAGGTGAAAACAGTACAACTGCACCACAAACATGCTTTTGTTACACAGGTGAAAACAGTACAACTCCACCACAAACATGCTTTTGTTACACAGGTGAAAACAGTACGATTCCACCACAAACAGGCTTTTGTTACACAGGTGAAAACAGTACAACTCCACCACAAACAAGCTTTTGTTTACACAGGTGAAAACAGTACAACTGCAGACACAAACAAGCTTTTGTTACACAGGTGTGAAAACAGTACAACTGCAGACACAAACAAGCTTTTGTTACACAGGTGAAAAATGTATGTAAAACTCCAGACACAAATAAGCTTTTGTTACACAGGTGAAAATGTCAGTAAAACTGCAGACACAAACAAGCTTTTGTTACACAGGTGAAAATGTCAGTAAAACTGCAGACACAAACAAGCTTTTGTTACACAGGTGAATATGTCAGTAAAACTCCAGACACAAACAAGCTTTTGTTACACAGGTGAAAACAGTAAAACTCCAGACACAAACAAGCTTTCGTTACAAGACTTTATGTGCTCTCTGGGGAGGATCCCAGACTGCAGTCATACCTGCTGTCAACAGGACTTTCCCTGTCAGTAGGTCTTTCCTCACCGTCACTGGACCTTTCCCCAGAGGCGTCCAAAAGGCAGACAGGGTAATCTTCTCTCTCTCTCTCTCTCTCTCTCTCTCTCTCTCTCTCTCTCTCTCTCTCTCTTTATATATATATATATATATATATAAAGAGAGAGAGAGAGAGAGTAGAGAGAGAGAGGGGGGGGGAAGAGAAAGAAGAAATGAGAGTGACAAATCAGGAAATATATATAATATAAAATGTATTACTAGCAATAATAGGGACCATTGTAATCCATCTTGAAGACAACCATTCATATCGCTGCTCTGAGGCTTTTCATCCATTGGATCAAATCGTCAGGAGACGTGGCTGGTTGGTTTGTATCGCTTGCGTCAACTGCAGATATACTACGCTCATTCTGTCTATTCTCATCCTCTATGGTTCAAAATGATCCAACAGCACCCCAATGCGCAGCAAAGGTTTAGAAAAGTCAACATGCAGCAGCAAAGGGTTAGAAAAGTCAACAATGCAGCCAGCAAAGGTAGAAAGTCAAACCATGCAGCAGCAAAGGGTAGAAAGTCAATCCATGCAGCCAGCAAAGGTAGAAAAGTCAAACCAATGCAGCACAAGGGTAGAAAGTCAAACCAATGCAGCCAGCAAAGGGTAGAAAAGTCAAACCAAAGAGGAAGCGTGGCAAGGTAATAAGTTGCTGAAAAAGTCAAATCATGATGTAAACAGGATACATGTAGGGGGTCATCTTTGAGCCAATGTAAACAGGATACATGTAGGGGGTCATCTTTGAGCCAATGTAAACAGGATACAATGTCATGTAGGGGGTCATCTTTGAGCCAATGTAAACAGGATACATGTAGGGGGTCATCTTTGAGCCAATGTAAACAGGATACATGTAGGGGGTCATCTTTGAGCCAATGTAAACAGGATACATGTATGTTTATACATACAGTGTAAACAGTCCTTCGAATGAGACTATAAACCGAGGTTCCGTGTGTGAACGCACGCATAACATCTTGCACACACGTAAAATCCCATCACCAACTTTCGGAAGAGAAGGCCAGTTTGGCCGTTGGTATGGATGACACGTTACACATAGCATGCACCTGCGTGAGAAATGGAAAGAATGAAGGAAGTGAGGAAAATGAGTGATCGATATTGAACGATACTGACTGGATGACACGGGAAACGACTGAATGAAGCGCCAGCTGGCAGCTCTTCAGTCGGCACTACCCAGGTAGGCAGCCCGTTGTGTAAACGAGTGTGGATTGTAAAGCGCTTAGAGCTTGGCCTCAAGCCGAGGAAAGGCGCTATATAAGAATTCATTATTATTATTATTATTACATGTAGGGGGTCATCTTTGAGCCAATGCCGGAGGATCCATTTAAGGATCCAAGGGAGATCAACAGGTGTCAACAGCCAGAGTGGTCAGCTCTACCGTTTAAAAACCCAAGCATTGTCAGTCACGATAGAGCTGACAGCAGCTAAGACTTGTGCAGAACAGCCTCTACTTGGTCTCCTAAAAGATACGCGCGCGTATGACCTCATTTGACCTGATTTAAACCTGGTTTGACCTGACTACACTCTATGTGATATGCCATGACACTTGATGCGCAGCTTTTATCATTGTACCCTGACCTGAAGAAACTGTTTATCAGCCAAAATTTGTGAAAAATACATTGAAGTCCGTGATGACATTAGCCTAGATCCCAACTGCATGTTCATTCCCGTTGTGACGTCAGTCTGAACCTACTCTCCATTCTCATTCCCGTTGTGACGTCAGTGTGAACCTCATCTCCATTCTCATTCCCATTGTGACGTCAGTGTGAACCTACTCTCCATGTCTATTCCCATTGTGACGTCAGTGTGAACCTCTTCTCCATTCTCATTCCCGTTGTGACGTCAGTGTGAACCTCATCTCCATGTCTATTCCCATTGTGACGTCAGTGTGAACCTCTTCTCCATTCTCATTCCCGTTGTGACGTCAGTGTGAACCTCATCTCCATGTCTATTCCCATTGTGACGTCAGTATGAACCTTCTCTCCATTCTCAATCCCGTTGTGACGTCAGTGTGAACCTCCTCTCCATGTCTATTCCCATTGTGACGTCAGTGTAAACCTCCTCTCCATTCTCATTCCGTTGTGACGTCAGTGTGACCTCTTCTCAATGTCCATTCCTGTTGTGACGTCAGTGTAAACCTCCTCTCCATTCTCATTCCCGTTGTGAGTCAGTGTGAACCTCCTCTCCATTCTCATTCCGTTGTGACATCAGTGTAAACTCCTCTCATTCTCATTCCATTGTGACGTCAGTGTAAACCTCCTTTTCATGTCCATCCTCGTTGTGACGTCAGTGTAAACTTCCTTTCCATGTCCATTCCCGTTGTGACATCAGTGTAAACCTCCTCTCCGTGTCCTTTCCCGTTAACGTTGTGACGTCAGTGTGAACCTCTTCTCCGTGTCCATTGTCGTTGTGACGTCAGTGTGAACCTCCTCTCCGTGTCCATTCCTGTTGTGACGTCAGTGTGATCTTCCTCTCCATGTCCATTCCCGTTGTGACGTCAGTGTAAACCTCTCCGTGCCCATTCCCGTTGTGACGTCAGTGTGATCTTCCTCTCCATGTGCATTCTCGTGGTGACCTGTGGTGAGTTGAGTCCAAGTCACCACAATGCCATGTTTATGTGGACCGTCACTGAATGGACGTGGTAACGTTCTCTGTAAAGGGTAGGGAGGGGAGCGGTGAGTGCGGGGAGGGGGTGGCACAATTACGCTTGCTCCGTATTTAAGCTGTTATTGTTGTTAGTATACTGGATACAACCAGGCTTCGTTGAACACCAAAAAACAACAAGTAACTCAATCCCTATCAATTGCAGTGCAGTGTCTACACCGGCGGGTTGCCTTCTGCAGGTATGATACGATTGTCCCTGTGGACAGCCGGCGCTGAGATGGAGATAAGATGAACACTGGCTATGGCTGTGGACTGACAGCCTGGAGAGGGGCATGGGAGTGTGGACAGGGAGAGGGATGAGGGGCATGGGAGTGTGGACAGGGAGAGGGATGAGGGGCATGGGAGGTGTGGACAGTGAGAGGGATGAGGGGCATGGGAGTGTGGACAGTGAGAGGGATGATGAGGGGCATGGGAGTGTGGACAGTGAGAGGGATGAGGGGCATGGGAGTGTGGACAGTGAGAGGGATGAGGGGTATGGGAGTGTGGACAGTGAGAGGGATGAGGGATGAGGGGCATGGGAGTGTGGACAGGGAGAGGGATGAGGGGCATGGGAGTGTGGACAGGAGAGGGATGAGGGGCATGGGAGTGTGACGAGGGAGAGGGCATGAGGGGACATAGGGAGTAGTGGTGGAGGTGGACAGGGAGAGGGATGAGGGGCATGGAGTGTGGACAGTGAGAGGGATGGGGGCATGGGAGTGTGGACAGTGAGAGGGATGAGGGCATGGGAGTGTGGACAGTGAGAGGGATGAGGGGCATGGGAGTGTGGACAGTGAGAGGGATGAGGGATGAGGGGCATGGGAGTGTGGACAGTGAGAGGATGAGGGGCATGGGAGGTACAGGAAGGCATGGTGGGCATGTGTGGACAGAGAGGTGAGAGGGATGGGAGTGTGAAGGAGAGGGATGAGGGGCATGGGAGTTGGACAGTGAGAGGGATGAGGGGCATGGGAGTGTGGACAGGGGAGAGGGATGAGGGGCATGGGAGTGTGGACAGGGGAGGGAGGCATGGAGTGTGGACAGGAGAGGGATGAGGGCATGGAGTGTGGACAGGAGAGGATGAGCATGGAGTGTGGACAGTGGGAGAGGCATGGGAGTGGACAGGGAGAGGGATGAGGGGCATGGGAGTGTGGACAGTGAGAGGATGAGGGATGAGGGGCATGGGAGTGTGGACAGGAGAGGGATGAGGGGCATGGGAGTGTGGACAGTGAGAGGGATGAGGGGCATGGGAGTGTGGACAGTGAGAGGGATGAGGGGCATGGGAGTGTGGACAGTGAGAGGGATGAGGGATGAGGGCATGGGGTGGGCATGATGGGGAGAGGGATGAGGGCATGGGAGTGTGGACAGTGAGAGGGATGGGGCATGGGAGTGTGGACAGTGAGAGGGATGAGGGGCATGGGAGTGTGGACAGTGAGAGGATGAGGATGAGGGGCATGGGAGTGTGGACAGTGAGAGGGATGAGGGGCATGGGAGTGTGGACAGGGAGAGGATGAGGGGCATGGGAGTGTGGACAGTGGGAGAGGGATGAGGGCATGGGAGTGGACAGTGAGAGGAGATGAGGGGCATGGAGTGTGGACAGTGAGAGGGATGAGGGGCATGGGAGTGTGGACAGTGAGAGGGATGAGGGGCATGGGAGTGTGGACAGTGAGAGGGATGAGGGGCATGGGAGTGTGGACAGTGAGGGATGAGGGGCATGGGAGTGTGGACAGTGAGAGGGATGAGGGGCATGGGAGTGTGGACAGGAGAGGGATGAGGGGCATGGGAGTGTGGACAGGGAGAGGGATGAGGGGCATGGGAGTGTGGACAGTGAGAGGGGATGAGGGATGAGGGCATGGGAGTGTGGACATGAGAGGGATGAGGGATGAGGGCATGGGAGTGTGGACAGTGAGAGGGATGAGGGGCATGGGAGTGTGGACAGTGAGAGGGATGAGGAATGAGGGGCATGGGAGTGTGGACAGTGAGAGGGATGAGGGGCATGGGAGTGTGGACAGTGAGAGGGATGAGGGGCATGGGAGTGTGGACAGTGAGAGGGATGAGGGGCATGGGAGTGTGGACAGTGAGAGGGATGAGGGGCATGGGAGTGTGGACAGTGAGAGGGATGAGGGGCATGGGAGTGTGGACAGTGAGAGGGATGAGGGGCATGGGAGTGTGGACAGTGAGAGGGATGAGGGCATGGGAGTGTGGACAGAGAGAGGGATGAGGGGCATGGGAGTGTGGACAGTGAGAGGGATGAGGGATGAGGGGCATGGGAGTGTGGACAGAGAGAGGGATGAGGGGCATGGGAGTGTGGACAGTGAGAGGGATGAGGGGCATGGAGTGTGGACAGTGAGAGGGATGAGGGGCATGGGAGTGTGGACAGTGAGAGGGATGAGGGTATGGGAGTGTGGACAGTGAGAGGGATGAGGGGCATGGGAGTGTGGACAGTGAGAGGGATGAGGGGCATGGGAGTGTGGACAGTGAGAGGGATGAGGGGCCATGGGAGTGTGGACAGGGAGAGGGATGAGGGGTATGGGAGTGTGGACAGTGAGAGGGATGAGGGGCATGGGAGTGTGGACAGTGAGAGGGATGAGGGGCATGGGAGTGTGGACAGTGAGAGGGTCTGGAGGCATCACAGGACAACCAGGGATTGAGAACAGTCATCTGACGCAAAGAACGCACAGGACAAATAATCTGAAATTGGAAACAGGTCCGTTTAACGCGAGGAACTTACAGACCAAATATTCTGGAATGGCAAACAGATTTATTTGACTTGAAGAACACAGGCAAGGTTTTCTTCTTAATCTTTAATTGAAGACAGAGAATGTACGTTACGATGACTTTTGTGGTAGTTCATTCCCTAACAACGACAACTTTTTCATCAGTCTTTTATGTTCGCTCAAAACACAAGTTCTGCCGACAATGTTTCTAGTTCGTCACTACAGCAGGCATTGGTGCCTACTCCCTCTCTTTACCTGCCAAACAAACTATGTGTCATTGCTGCACACTCCCTCTCTTTATCTGCCAAACAAACTATGTTCATTGCTGCACTCTCCCTCTCTTTATCTGCCAAACAAACTATGTGTCATTGCTGCACTCTCCCTATCCCTTTATCTGCCAAACAAACTATGTGTCATTGGTGCACAGTCCCTCTCTTTATCTGCCAAACAAACTATGTATCATTGGTTAAACACTCCCTCTCTTTATCTGCCAAACAAACTATGTGTCATTGGTGCACACTCCCTCTCCCTTTATCTGCCAAACAAACTATGTGTCATTGGTGCACAGTCCCTCTCTTTATCTGCCAAACAAACTATGTGTCATTGGTGCACACTCCCTCTCTTTATCTGCCAAACAAACTATGTGTCAAATCCCGTAGTCTGGTAGCCTGAGGGGCAATGACCCTATTATAAGGTCATCGGATGTGTCTGGAGCACGGCATGACGGGAGTTAGATCCCCCTTCTTCCGCCGCCTTACATTTCCCCGAGGTGAATCAGGCACCCATTTTCTACTGAGTCCACAGAGAGGGTTTTCACAGAGAGGGTTTTTCATAGAAAGGGTTTCCACAGAGAAGGTTTTCACAGAGGGTTTTCACAGAGAGGGTCTTCACAGAGAGGGTCTTCACAGAGAGGGTTTTTCACAGAGAGGGTTTTCCACAGAGAGGGTTTTTCACAGAGAGGGTTTTCCACAGAGAGGGTTTTGCAAGCTGAGTGGTTCGAATTCATCACCGTCCGCTCAGCAGGAAACTCTTCAAACATCTGACAACGGACCCCTTGTCAACGGACCCCTTGTCAACGGACCTCTTGTGAATTCTTAAGAATGCTCACTGGTCCATGTGGCTGTACACTGTAGAAAAAAGTTTCAGTTTCAGTTTCAGTTTCATCAAGGAGGTGTCACTGCGTGCGGACTAGTCCATATACGCTACACCACATCCGCTAAGTCTTGAGACCACACTATGCATGATTTGAAGCTGATGGATATATGAATTAACAACAAAGATGAGACAATTGAAGAAGAGGGTCTTGTGGCTACGACTCAGCGGATGTCTGACCTACGCATTAGCCCAATGCGCTGGTCAGACCTTGAGTGCCTACCTACCATTTTTTGTGTGTGGATGTACACGTGTGTGTATGATGTGTGGGCATGGGCCGATGTGTGTGTGTGTGTGTGTGTGTGTGTGTGTGTGTGTGTGTGTGTGTGTGTGTGTGTGTGTGTGTGTGTG
>CM031603.1:753528-770726 GCA_018398815.1 Conus ventricosus | reverse complement strand
CACAGAGCAGTATAGTTGACAACATTGTGCACACAGAGCAGTATAGGTGACAACATTCTACACACAGAGCGGTATAGGTGACAACATTGTTCCAACAGAGCAGTATAGGTGACAACATTGTACACACAGAGCAGTATAGTTGACAACATTGTGCACACAGAGCAGTATAGGTGACAACATTCTACACACAGATAAGTATAGGTGACAACATTGTACCAACAGAGCATTATCGGAGACAACATTCTACACACAGAGCAGTATAGGTGACAACATTGTACCGACATAGCAGTATAGGTGACAGCATTGTACACACACAGCAGTATAGGTGACAGCATTCTACACACAGAGCAGTATAGGTGACATTGTACCGACATAGCAGTATAGGTGACAGCATTGTACACACACAGCAGTATAGGTGACAGCATTCTACACACAGAGCAGTATAGGTGACATTGTACCGACATAGCAGTATAGGTGACAGCATTGTACACACAGAGCAGTATAGGTGACAGCAGTCTATCAACAGAGCAGTATAGGTGACAACATTGTACACACAGAGCAGTATAGGTGACAACATTCCACACACAGAGCAGTATAGGTAATAATAATAATAGTGATTATTTATACGCACACACCTTCTTGTCAAGAAGCTCGTGGCGTTTACAATGGCATTTCGTGCATATATACTCATACGTAGCAAACTCACAAAACCCACAATCCACATACTCACAATACAGAATAGTAATAAAATAAGGGATAAGAAATATACAAGGATAACTAACTGTACATGGTTAAGGTGTCTGAAACTCAATAATGTATAACACTCATCAAAATCAGTCATTATGTACATGTGCAAAGCAAGCAGCTGCATCTCACTAGCGAGCGGGAAAGGCGGATCGAAAGAGGTGGGTCTTAAGGGAGCTTTTGAACTGTGTCAGGGAATTAGAATTTCGTACATGGAGAGGCAGGCTGTTCCATGTTATAGGGCCGATGTAAGAGAAGGCACGCTGTCCTTGAGTTTTCTTGTTGCGTCGGGGAACCTTGAACGTTTTAGTGTCAGTAGATGAACGGAGAGATCTAGAGGGGGTTGTAGACTGTGAGAATTTCTTTGAGTGCGTGCGGTGCGGTTTGGTTGATGACGTTGAAACACATAATGCTAAGTTTATAATCTATTCTCTGGGCGATGGGGAGCCAATGCAGGGCTCGAAGGATTTGGAGTGGTGTGAGTTCTCTTGGGACATCTAAAAACTAACCTAGCAGCACTATTTTGAACTTTTTGGAGCTTGTTTAGCAGAGTGTCAGGGATGCCGGCAACAAGAGAATTTCCATAGTCAAGACGAGACAGAACAAGTGAAGTAACAAGAGTCTGAGTGGCCTGTTGTGAAAGATAGTGGCGAATAGTGCTAATTTTCCTTAACTCGTGATACGCTACCTGACAAACTTTGTTTACATGAGGTTTCATGGACAGATCTTCATCAAACATGACTCCTAGGTTCCTTACAGATGTGGAGAATGCTATTTCGCTGTGACCAACAGTGATTTTGAGGGCCTGGTCCGATTCACCCCTACCGCCAACCAGGAGAGCTTCTGTCTTTGAATCATTTAGTTGGAGCTTGTTCTGGGTCATCCACCGTTTCACGTCAGAGATGCAGTTTTCACTGGTAGAAAGAAGTCTATGGATTTGATTGGGATAAGAAGAGTTGTAGAGCTGAGTATCATCAGCAAATTCACTGTGAGAGACTGAATGACTATCAATTACGTTGGGAAGTGGTTGTGTGTACAGTAGAAACAGCAGAGGGCCTAGAACTGAGCCCTGTGGAACTCCAAACTTGAGAGGTGTAGGTTTAGAAACAAAAGCCTGGATCGAAACGGTCTGCCTACGTCCAGAGAGGTATGATTGCAGGAAAGAAAGCGCTACGTTATCAATGCCAAAAACGTGTCTGAGACGGGTGAGAAGAATTCCATGATCTATGGTGTCAAACGCGGCACTCAGATCTAACAGCGTGAGAAGGGAGACTTTGGAATCGTCCGAAGCAACAAGAAGGTCGTTTAGAACGCGGAGGAGAGCGGTTTCAGTGGAATGATGAGCACGGTACGCAGACTGAAAACGCGCCAAAAGGTCATACCTAGACACGTGCTCCAGCATCTGCTGCAAAGCTAACTTCTCTAACAATTTCGAAAGAAATGAAGGTTGGAGACTGGTCTATAATTGCTGAGCTTGTTTGGGTCCAGATCCTGCTTCTTCAAAAGCGGCTTAACTATAGCTTGCTTAAAAACACTAGGGAAGGTGCCGGACTGGAAGCAATCATTGATCATCTGTGTCAGGACAGGGAGAATGTCATCAATGCACTCAAGTAAGAGAGGTGTAGGAACAGGGTCAAGGTCACAGGAGGTAGGGGTCATACTGCGGATGGTCTTAAGGACCGTGCTAGCCTCAACCGGGCTGAACTGAAGGAGGGGGGTACCACTGAAGGACACTGGATCGTCATTAACAGGAACACCTGCACTGGCTGACATGTCAATGTTGCCTCGAATGGCGGACACCTTGGACACAAAGAAGTCGCAGAACCTCTGAGGTAATAACGAGACTGGAGAAGAAGGGAGAGCAGTACAACGGGTCTTATTCATTAGCGTGTTTGTGATTGAAAACAACTGCCTACAAGTGGTAGAAGCATTTATCTTTGCATTGAAATACACAGTCTTTGCCTTGTCGACAAGACGATTTATCTTGTGTTTTAACGAACAGAAAATTTGTTTGTGAATGACCAAACCAGAGCGCAGCCACTGCCGCTCAGCTTGTCGCTTGTCATGCTTTAAAGCACGGAGTTCAGAAGCGACAGCATTATACCACGGAGTGGAGTGACGCTGAGGGACCTTGCGCTGCGCTGCTGGGGCATGATCGTCAAGGATGGAACGGAGCTCATCACACAACTGATCAGCGGATGGCGTGGGCGACGCAGCAGCCAGAGCAGCTACATCATGCCTGAACACAGTCAAATCAATCGCACGGAGATTTCTAACCTTTCGATACTCTGGCTGCCGCATCGGCCGCCGCACATCCAAGTCACACAGAACAGCAAAATGGTCAGAAGTCAAGTTTTGAGAGACATAACATGAACGAAACACATTGTCATCAGAACGAAACAGCACCCAGTCAATGATGTGACCAGACCTGTGGGTGGGCTCTGAAACAGCTTGCTTCAGACCAAAAGTGGACAAAATGTCCACCATGCGCACAATACTGTAACTATCAGGCTTATCATAATGAAAATTAAAGTCACCAACAATGACAACAATCCCTTGAAGAGTGGCTAACATATCCCTAAATTCAGCATAGAACATAGTATCAGTCAACTTGTTTGCTTTGCTGGGGGTGGCCTATACACACAGAAGAAATGCACACAAACTGGAGTGTTCAAAGTCAGCTGGATAACCTCAAAACTGTTATGGGCAAAAGAGAAAGATGTACTGATCACGACGGGAAAGTGTTCTCTTACCAGTACGGCCACACCCCCCGCCCTCGTAGCTCGAGGAAGAGACATGAGACAGTAACCCGCAGGAGTAAGGTCCGCATGCTTGGATTCATCGCCATGAGTCTTCAGCCATGTCTCGGTCAGAAACATAATATCCACATTCTCATCACGGATAAACTCCACAATGTCAATGCGCTTGGACTTCTTCCCAACCGATTGTGCGTTAAAGACACACACGGACAGCCGATCACGTGACGATGACTTGATGTCAATAAGGTTGGTAGGCTGCCGCCCACGAGGAGTGTCCGTCACAAGGCCCGACACCCCGGAAGAAATGGGGACAACCGGCGTTTCACTGCTGACTGTAGAGTTGAGGGAGACGTCGGCGAAAGGAAGAGGCGCAGACTCAGCATCCAAGGCGCTGGACACTGGGCTGAGGGGCACCGGCGCCAACACTGGCGAGGAAGGTGATGATGCACTGCCAGAGTCGATGACGTCAGGAGATGTAGTACCGTTGTCATCCTAGACCCTTGATAGCTCAATGGAGTAGCGACCCTCTCATCAGAAGATAGCTGCCAGCAGTCAGCACGTACAGTATGCGGGGTCCTAACAGGGATGTCAGAACCAAGCACAAGCACTGGAATCATTCTCTGCTTTCTCCTCCCCCCTGCCTTGGATCTCCTGGCTTTCACTCGCTGCTTGATGCCAAGTTCAAACAAGGTGGCATCAAGTGTAGGATCCTGTGGAGTTGCTTTCCCACGCAGTGAAAGCAACTTGTCTTTGCTGTATTGAGGTGCAAATGCACTTTGAAGGCTAGGCACAGTGAGAAGGTCAAGTGGGTCAGGAGGTGAATTGTTGAAATAGTGCTCACAAGAGAACAGTGGCACTGGGTCAGGAGGCCAGTTTGGGATTGAGCTGTTTGAGTAGTGCTCACAAGAGCAGCTATTGTTGATACAACAGGGGTGCTGGCTAAGAAACAGTTCAGATGAGTTCTGATTGATTTGCTGAAATACTGATAGCAGAAACACAAACTTGAAGATTCTGATAAAATCCAAGAAAAACAGGAACCAAATCTAGACCACACTGACGGCGGCATCTTCACACACATGTAGGTACCAAAAACTACACACAAATGTTCCTCTTTCAGTCAGAAAAATCACTTTCACTGGAGAGCACTTTCAACAACGCTTGCTAGGCGCGTGTGACAACATTGTACCGACATAGCAGTATAGGTGACAACATTCTACACACAGAGCAGTATAGGTGACAGCATTCTATACACAGAGCAGTATCGATGACAACATTCTGTACACAGGGCAGTATAGGTGACAACATTGTACCGACATAGCAGTATAGGTGAGAGCATTGTACACACAGAGCAGTATAGGTGACAGCATTGTAGACACAGAGGGGTATAGGTGACAACATTCTACACACGGAGCAGTATAGGTGACAACATTCTACACACAGAGCAGCATAAGTGACAGCATTCTACACACAGAGCAGTATAGGTGACAACATTCTACACACAAAGCAGTATAGGTGACAACATTGTACACACAGAGCAGTATAGGTGACAACATTCTACACACAGAGCAGTATAGGTGAAAACATTCTACACACAGAGCAGTATAGGTGACAGCATTCTACTCAACAGAGCAGTATAGGTGACAACATTCTACACACAGAACAGTATAGGCGACAACATTGTACCGACATAGCAGTATGGGTGACAACATTCTACACACAGAGCACCATAGGTGACAGCATTCTACCAACAGAGCAGTATAGGTGACAACATTCTACACACAGAACAGTATAGGCGAAAAACTTTGTACCGACATAGGAGTATGGGTGACAACATTTACACACAGAGCAGTGTAGGTGACAACATTCCACCAACAGAGCAGTATAGGACAACATTGTACACACAGAGCAGTATAGGTTACAACATTTTACACACAAGCAATTAGGTGACAACATTCTACACACAGAGCGGGAAATAGGTGAAACCTTTGTGCCGACATAGCAGTATAGGTGACAACATTGCTGACACCAGAGCAGCATATGTGACAACATTGTACCGACATAGCAGTATAGGTGACAACTTTGTACACACAGAGTAGTATGGGTGAAAAACATTGTACACACAGGAGCAGTATAGGTGGACAACATTGTACACACAGAGCAGTATAGTGACAACATTTACACACAGATTTAGAAATAGGTTGACGGCATTCTACACACAGAGCAGTATAAGGTGACAACATTCTACACACAGAGCAGTATAGGTGACACATTGTACACACAGAGTAGTATGGGACTGGCATTCTACACACGAGCAGTATAGTTACTGGCATTCTAGACACAGAGCAGTATAGGTAAAACTTGTACCCCACAGAGCAGTTTAGGTGACAACAGTCTACACACACAGCAGTATAGGTGACAACATTGTACACACAGAGCAGTATAGTGACAACATTCTACACCAGGCATTATAGGTGACTGGCATTCTACACACAGATTAGTATAGGGGGCAAAAATTCTACACACAGAGCAGTATAGGTGACAACATTGTACACACAGAAAAGTATAGGTGACTGGCTTTCTACACACAGAGCAGTATAGGTGACTGGCATTCTACACACAGAGCAGACCTTTTCCGTGGGAACGGAGGCAAGTTTGGCTGTAAATAATAATCATAAATCTACTTTAAATTTGCTAATTCTCACCCAACCCACTCTCTCTCTCCCTCCCTCCCCCCCTCCCTCCTTCTCTCTCTCTCCTCTCTCTCTCTCTCTCTCTCTCTCTCCTCCTTCTCTCTCTCTCTCTCAGAACTCAGAACTCAGAATTTTAATGTACGTCGGCCTTGGCCACAATACATGGAGGTACCCAAAAGGAAATTGGAGTGGTGGGGCTGGGGAAGGGAGTAAGGAGATGGGGGCGAGCAAGGAATGAGGGGGGGGGGGGGGGTGAAGGGGGAGGTGAAAAAGATAAATATATTCCCCAGTTTCACAAAAACCCCATTCTTGACAGTCTCTTCTAAACATAAATGTGTAGTAGAAATTCTAAATGAACGTATCTTAGCAAACAAAGCCACGCTACATGAGTGAATGATGAAGATCTGTATATCATGAAGCACAAAAAAGTATCAAAGTTATCGAGCCGTAATAATCAAACCAGTCATTTTCGTCTAAAATATAACCTTATTTCTTTTGTTAATCGCATGAACACATTATCTTGAAACATTGTGCCTATGATTCATACTCGTTGCTTTCACAGAACATTTACAGGCACTTTCATTGATTCTTTTAAAAATTTAGCTCGAAGGTCTATATACAGGCAACAATCAAATAAGAAATGATGCCATTTTCAACTTGACCCTCACAAAATAAAAAAATTTTTTTTTTCGACAGATTCACGTACCGATGCACATTTTATTCAAGGAAGACGTTAAATTTAACTGAAATGGCTACACGAAAACAATGTATCCATGCCAAAACATACCTTTCTTTTTCAAAACTTTTTTAAATGCTCTTAAGGCTTTCTATCCCGATCTCTGGTATTGCGTTCCACTTTGAATAAAAATCGAAAAATTTCTTTTAAAAACAAATTAAAAAAAACTTTTTTAAACACACCAACTCCTTGTTGCAACCAAACAATTAAACCCCGTTCACCAAAAAATTTTTTCTTCCCCTTTGAAACCCCAACTTTTTTTGCCCTCTGTCTAATTCAGCAACATCTGTAAGCTTTATGGGAGTTTTCAGCACCCTATGCAACAATTTAAACCAAAATTTTAAACATGCAACAAAGAATTAACATACAAGGGTATCTTCCCAGATCTCCAATACCACTTTTTTGGAGTTCTACTTGGAACCCAAAAACCTTTTACATGCCATTAAAGTACTTTTTTATATGATCCGTCAATTAACCCCCACACTTCTGAGGGTATAATAGAATGGCTAAATCTTACTCAAAAATTTTTAAAAAAAGGAATTTTGAACTCATTTCCTTTATATTTTTGGAAAAACCCCGCACAGCTGTAAAACGGCTTTTTTTTCCTTTTGTTGCCAAATGCTTTGTGCCTTTTCTGCACAAATCAAGTTGTGAAATTAAACCCAAATAAAAATAACTATTACCACCTCTAGCTTGTACCATCATAAACCATTTTTCAGCTTTCCCGGAAAACCCCCCTTTTCTGAATACCATAATTTTTTTTTTTTTTTTTTTGATATTTAATAAAATTCATGTTTTTGCAACTTGGTGTAAAATTTTCAAGTTCTGAGACGTTGGGGAATTGACGCAGTACAACTCACGCAAACAATTAAAAATAACCCCATAATACCCGGTAACACCCACACCATTTTACCCTTTTCTTCTATGTGATTTGCCAACTGGTTTTTAACTTTGAAAAAAGGGGGGGCTCAAAAACTCCTTTCTTACCCTAGGGCAATCAAAAATTTCAAAAAATTTCATGTTTGACGAACACACACAATAAAATTTTTCATTCTTTGAGAGACGCCAAAAATTTCCCTTTTTACATTTTGTTTTTTTTACATTCCAAAAGTTGTGATGTCACGAGTCGAAAGCCTTCTAAAATCAACGAAAGCAACATAAGTTTTGTACCTTTTTTTATTCATAAATTCTGGATCGCATAACCTGTAAAAAAAGATAAAAAGTAATGGTTCACGAAACCTGCCTGTTTTTTGAAAAAAAATTATTGTTTTCAACCCGTGTACAGTCTTGTTTTAATATTGAGTATAAAAACTTGATAGATTCCAGCAAAAAAACCCTCTATAATTTTCAGGGTCATCGGGTTGCCTTTCTTAAATACTGGTATGAAATAGATTTTCGCCCTCCGAGGATAAAATTTCCTTTATCAAAAACCCGGTAAAAAACAGTTTGTCAAAATTTATGTACGCTGGGCCCCAGATTTTAACATTTCTCGGCAAACACGTCTATTCCGCTAGCTTTTTTTTCTTGGTTTAGAAAAAAGCTTGAATGACTTCATCCTCTGAAATAAACTGATTCAGAACATGGGCCGATTCTTCGGACAGATCATTTCAAATCAAACTGCTCAAGTATCTCCGCCGGCTATGAAAAAAACTCTTGAAATGCTTTAACCATCATCATGCGATATTGCACTTTTTTTTCATTTTTGCCCGCTCCCCCTTTTCCCTTAAATGTCTCCAAAATTGCGACGATTGCCATTTCATTTGCTCATATCTGCTTTCTGTTTTTTAAAGCTTGTCTTTTCCTTTTAGTAAGTTCGTAGTCCTTTTCCCTTTCTTTTACGTACGGGATTTGTCTTTTCCTTTTCGAGTTTTCGAAATGTTTAATTTATCCTACTTTCCTTTTTTGCTGCCTGACACTCTTCATCAAACATTCGACCTTTTATTTCCATTTACCCTAACGATTTTAACATGAATTTAGGCTCTTTTAAACCTTCACAAAATTACTCCTTGTCTATATCCAGGTTTTTTATAGCCGCATTTTCGGTTTTTTAATATTAAGATTCCAAAGTTTTTTTTAAAATCGCCCTCGTATTTTTCATTCCAAAAAAATTCTGAGTTCTGAGTTCTCTCTCTCTCCTCTCTCCTCTCTCTCTCTCTCTCTCTCTCTCTCTCTCTCTCTCTCTCTCTCTCTCTCTCTCTCTCTCTCTCTCTCTCTCTCTCTTCTCTCCTCTCTCTCACACACACAACATGTACATAAATTGCCCGAGTGATTCCTGAAGTCTTATGTCGTTTCTGTGTGTGTGTAATTAAAGAACAGACCAGCAAACTAAGGACTGAAGTCCATGCATACTGCCGTATTGTGGTTTCTGTGTGTGTGTTTGAAGAACAGACCGCATACTGCCGTATGTGGTTTCTGTGTGTGTGTTTGAAGAACAGACCAGCAAACTGCCGTATGTGGTTTCTGTGTGTGTGTTTGAAGAACAGACCAGCAAACTAAGGACTGTGGGTTAAAAAATATGGAGCCACACTAAAGAAAAATCAGAAAGGTAAAGCACTGACACATTGACAGGTGAAAGGTAAAGCACTGACACATTGACAGGTGAAAGGTAAAGCACTGACACATTGACAGGTGAAAGGTAAACCATGGACACATTGGCAGGTGCAAGGTAAAGCATGGACACATTGACAGGTGAAAGGTAAAGCACTGACACATTGACAGGTGAAAGGTAAAGCACTGACACATTGACAGGTGAAAGGTAAACCATGGACACATTGGCAGGTGCAAGGTAAAGCATGGACACATTGACAGTGAAAGGTAAAGCACTGACACATTGACAGGTGAAAGGTAAAGCACTGACACATTGACAGGTGAAAGGTAAAGCACTGACACATGACAGGTGAAAGGTAAAATCATGGACACATTGGCAGGTGCAAGGTAAAGCATGGACACATTGACAGGTGAAGTAAAGCACTGACACATTGACAGGTGAAAGGTAAAGCACTGACACATTGACAGGTGAAAGGTAAAGCACTGACACATTGACAGGTGAAAGGTAAAACCATGGACACTTGGCAGGTGCAAGGTAAAAGCATGGACACATTGACAGGTGAAAGGTAAAGCATGGACACATTGACAGGTGAAAGGTAAAGCATGGACACATTGACAGGTGAAAGTAAAGCACTGACACATTGACAGGTGAAAGGTAAAGCACTGACACATTGACAGGTGAAAGGTTAAAGCACTGACACATTGACAGTGAAAGGTAAACCATGGACACATTGGTAGGTGCAAGGTAAAGCATGGACATATTGACAGGTGAAAGGTAAAGCATGGACCATTGACAGGTGAAAGGTAAAGCATGGACACATTGACAGGTGAAAGGTAAAGCACTGACACATTGACAGGTGAAAAGAAAAGCACTGACACATTGAAGGGTGGAAAGGCAAAGCACTGACACATTGACAGGTGAAAGGTAAAGCACTGACACATTGACAGGTGAAAGGTAAAGCACTGACACATTGACGGGTAAAGCACTGACAAATTGACGTTGAACGGTTAAAGCACTGACACATTGACGGCATGTAAAGCACTGACACATTGACGGCTTGTAAAGCACTGACACATTGACGGCATGTAAAGCACTGACACATTGACGGCATGTAAAGCACTGACACATTGACGGCATGTAAAGCACTGACACATTGACGGGATGTAAAGCACTGACAATTGACGGGATGTAAAGCACTGACACATTGACGGGATGTAAAGCACTGACACATTGACGGGATGTAAAGCACTGACACATTGACGGGATGTAAAGCACTGACACATTGACGGGTAAAGCACTGAGACATTGACGGGTAAAGCACTGACGCATTGACGGGTCAAGCACTGACGCATTGACGGGTGAAGCACTGACGCATTGACGGGTAAAGCACTGACACATTGACGGGATGTAAAGCACTGTCACATAACGGGATGTAAAGCACTGACACCTTGACGGGTGAAGCAGACGCATTGACGGGTAAAGCACTGACACTATTGACGGGATGTAAAGCACTGTCACATTAACGGGATGTAAAGCACTGACACCTTGACGGGTGAAGCAGACGCATTGACGGGTAAAGCACTGACACATTGACGGGTCAAGCACTGACCATTGACGGGTGAGGCACTGACACATTGACGGGTAAAGCACTGACACATTGACGGGTGAAGCACTGACGCATCGACGGGTAAATCACTGCGGATTGACGGGTGAAAGGTAAAGCACTGACACATTGACGGGTGAAAGGTAAAGCACTGACGCATTGACGGGTGAAGCAATGACGCACTGACGGGTGAAAGGTTTAAAGCACTGACGCATTGACGGGTGAAGCACTGACAACATTGACGGGTGAAAGTAAAGCACTCATGCATTGACGGGTGAAGTACTGGCGCATTGACGGGTAAAGCGCTGACACATTGACGGGTGAAGCACTGACACATTGACGGGTGATGAAAGGTAAAGCACTCACGCATTGACGGGTAAAGCACTCAGCATTGACGGGTGAAGCACTGGCGCATTGACGGGTAAAGCACTGACACATTGACGGGGTGAAAGGTAAAGCACTAACACATTGACGGGTAAAGCACTGGACACATTGACGGGTGAAAGGTAAAGCACTGACACATTGACGGGTCAAGCACTGACACATTGACGGGGTAAAGCACTGACACATTGGCGGGTGAAAGGTAAAGCACTGAACACATTGGAAAGTGAAAGGTAAAGCACTGACACATTGTCGGGTAAAGCACTGACACATTGACGGGTAAGGCACTGACACATTGGCGGGTGAAAGGTAAAGCACTGACACATTGACAGGCGAAAGTTAAAGCACTGACACATTGGCGGGTGAAAGGTAAAGCACTGACACATTGACGGGTGAAAGGTAAAGCACTGACACATTGACAGGTGAAAGGTAAAAGCACTGACACATTGACAGGTGAAAGGTAAGCACTGACGCATTGACGGGTGAAAGGTAAAGCACTGACTCATTGACAGGTAAAGCACTGACACATTGGCGGGATGTAAAGCACTGACACATTGACGGGTGAAGCACTGACACATTGAAGGGATGTAAAGCACTGACACATTGACGGATGAAAGGTAAAGCACTGACACATTGACGGGTAAAGCACTGACACATTGGCGGGTGAAAAGTAAAGCACTGACACAATTGGCGGGTGTGAAAAGGTAAAACACTGACACATTGACGGGGTGAATGGTAAAGCACTGACACATTGACGGGTAAAGCACTGACGCATTGACGGGTGAAAGGTAAAGCACTGACACATTGACGGGTGAAAGGTAAAGCACTGACACATGACGGGTGAAGCACTGACCACATTGGCGGGTGAAAGGTAAAGCACTGACGCATTGACGGGTGAACGGTAAAGCACTGACACATTGACGGGTGAAAGGTAAAGCACTGACACATTGACGGGTAAAGCACTGACACAATTGACTGATAAAGCACTGACACATTGACGGGTAAGCACTGACACATTGACGGGTGAAAGGTAAAGCACTGACACATTGACGGGTAAAGCACTGACACATTGACGGGTGAAAGGTAAAGCACTGACACATTGACGGGTAAAGTACTGACACATTGACGGGTGAAAGGTAAAGCACTGACACATTGACGGTGAACGGAAAAGCATTGACACATTGACGGGTGAAAGGTTAAGCACCGACACATTGACGGGTGAAAGGTATAGCACTGACACATTGACGGGTGAAAGGTAAAGCACTGACACATTGACGGGTGAAAGGTAAAGCACTGACACATTGACGGGATGTAAAGCACTGACACTTTGACGGGTGAACGGTAAAGCACTGACACATTGATGGGTGAAGCACTGACACATTGACGGGTAATGTACTGACACATTGACATGATGAAAGTGGCAGAGAAAGAAAAACAGAAAGGTAAAGCACTGACACATTGACGGGTAATGTACTGACACATTGACATGATGAAAGTGGCAGAGAAAGAAAAACAGAAAGGTAAAGCACTGACACATTGACGGGTAAAGCATTGACACATTGACGGGATGAGAGTGGCAGAGAGAGGGGGATGAACTGCTGGGGGTGGGGGTGGGGGGGGGGGGAGGGGGCAATAAAAATAGACCCTGTCCGCGGGGCGGTGGGGCGTGTGTAGTTGACAACTCTCTCACTGCCCAGGGTGCCTGGGGTTGACCACAAACTGCCGGTGTCACCCCTGACAGTGTCCCCCTGCCAATACTGCCCCTCCCCCCTCCCCCCACGATCCCTTCCCCTCCCGTACTCCCTGGCCATTCTGGGTTCATTCCAGAGAACCCCACTGCCGTCTGACCTCGTCAGACCCAGCCTGATAGGGCGCTTGGTGTCAGAGGAACAGCGCCACCTGTTGTTGCCTGGCAACTAAATTCAGGGACAGTTCCGGCCGGAAGACAGTCACGTGACTGCAGTAATGGACAGGGCGCCATGGAGCTGACGTCAGCCGTCACAGACCACACAACGTACCACGTCACAGACCACACGACGTACCACGTCACAGACCACACGACGTTACGACATCACAGACCACAAGACGTACCACGTCACACACGACCGTACCACGTTACAGACCAAACAACGTACCACATCACAGACCTACACGTACCACGTCCCAGACCCAAGTACCTCCACCCAACGTACGAATCCAACCAAGACGACCCGTCCACGCGTCTGACCAACAACGTACCATCAAGGCCATCAGAACCAGTCACGACCACCGTGTTCCCTCGACACTAATCAGGGACATTCCGCCGGAAGACAGTCACGTACTGCAAGTAGATGACAGGGCGCAGGAGCTGACCACGTCACAGACCACACAACGTACCACGTCACAGACCACACGACGTACCACGTCACAGACCACAACGACGTACGACATCACAGCCACAAGACGTACCACGTCACACACGACGTACCACGTTACAGACCAAACAACGTACCACATCACAGACCATACGACGTACCACGTCACAGACCACACGACGTACCACGTCACAGACCAAACGACGTACCACGTCACAGACCACACAACGTACCACGTCACAGACCATACGACGTACCACGTCACAGGCCACACGACGTACGACGTCACAGACCACACACGTCATAACACATCCACGTCACAGACGACACGACGTACCACGTCATAACACATCCACGTCACAGACGACACGACGTACCACGTCATAACACATCCACGTCACAGTCGACACGACGTACCACGTCATAACACATCCTGCTATCCAGTTCTCGACTTTATAGAAGAATGTGGCGTTCATTCTGCTGATTTTGGGTTTGATTCTCAACTCCTTCACATCCCTCGTTGCTCCGTGGTGTGAGGTCTGGACGCTCCCTGCTGATTTTGGGTTGATTCTCAACTCCTTCACATCCCTCGTTGCTCCGTGGTGTGAGGTCTGGACGCTTTCTGCTGATTTTGGGTTGATTCTCAACTCCTTCACATCCCTCGTTGCTCCCTGGTGTGAGGTCTGGACGCTGATTTTGGGTTGATTCTCAACTCCTTCACATCCCTCGTTGCTCCGTGGTGTGAGGTCTGGACGCTCCCTACTTCCAGCCATTTTCTCCTGTAGTTTGATGACCCCCACTCCAGTGCAGTGGCCCCAGTACACCACTTCACGTCCGCCCGGCTCACACTTTGATGGCCGTGCAGCGAGAGGTGACTCCTACAAGCGGCAGATCAGTCGCCTCAGCGTTGACTTTGCTCCATGCGGGTTGTGGTTGACAGCAGGTGTCATCAAGGAAGTGGTCGGCGTCAGAGCACTGCAGAGGCTGAAGCGACCTGATCATCGTCCTGAAAAGACTGCTCCTGACGTGCAGAGTGCAAAGGTCATCACCTTTCCGGGGAACTGGCCCCACAGGATGAAGACAGCAGTCTGGTGATGGTCCTGGGCGGTCATTATATCTGCCATTTCCCCTTCGGGAGATCCACCTTCCTGAAGAAACATCTCATCCCTGAATTGGGCATACAGATATTCGGATTTTGGCGGGGGTTCTGTGTCACGCACGGTGACTTTGTTGAGCCGCTCGATGTCCACGCAAAATCAGATTTGGGCCATCTTCTTGTTGACTAAACGAGAGGCAAGTCTGGGGAAAGGAAAGGGCTCTTCACATCCACTTGTACCATCACCTCGACTTCAGAACGTACAGGCTGTCTCTGATGAATGAGGGGTAGGGACTGACTTTGGACAGGAATATCTGTAAACATAAACAGGTTGGGTAACTTTTGCTCCCATAGGACAACCTAACATAGATAACTTTTAATTCAAGACTGGCACACCCTTTTAAACTTGAAAAAAGTCAGAAAAATCCCAAAGACGAACAATCTAATAGTGGGGGGAAAACAAGCGCAGGCCAACAACTCCTCTGTCATCAAAGTAATACTTGGCAAAGATTTGGACTTAAGGATTTGGGGTGGGGTGGGGGTGGGGCTGAAGATAAGAAAATAGGAACATGAAAGTAAGACAATATATTATAGATATGAAAACTCTTCACTAGCTGCATGAGGACCATCGTTATCCCTTTCGAAGGCAGATCTATTTGTATTGCCCCTCCTAGGCCCTTTTGTCCCTGGATCGGAACCATCAGGGAGACACGGCTGCTGTGTCTGTGCTCTTGGCGTCAAGTAGAGACACACCACAGTCCGTAATCCTGTGGTGTTCTCACCAAACCCAAGGGGTTTAAAAAAGAATCCAACAGCACCCCCAAAAGCAGCCAGCGAAGGTAGTTTAAAAGAAGCAAAACGAAAGTGTGGGGAGGGAAAAAGTTGCTGAAAAAATAAAGGAATATCTGTGTTGAGTTTGATGGAACAGACCTCAAGGTTGGCGCCGGACAGAACGTCCGTCCTGACAGGGCAAACCCTGGACGACCTGCTGCAGCCAGCCCCAGGCTGTGGCTCGGGGGTGAGAATTCACGTCCTGGGCCCCTCCCAATGTTGCGGTGGGAAGGCTTTGAAGGAGGGGGGGAGGGGGTTCGGGGAGGGGGGGAGGGGGGGGGGGACCTCTTTCTCCAGCAGGACAACATCTGAACTACAAAGCGGCTGCTGCTGGGTGCACTCCACAAATCCCTTGAGTTGGTTTGCATGAACAGTATCCTCCCCTGGGATAACCAGCCTTGCCCATTCTCCTCAGGACGTTGAAGGATTCTTGACACGACATCTCAAGCCTTTTGTGCTCGATGGGAGGCAGAATCCTGAATCCTGGCGTCATCACACAGGGCTTCGTCTTGAGGTCGACGTGGTACTTGTAGTGGCTGGCCGATGAAGACAAGTTCCTCTGAGCTATCGTGCATGACTTCGCCATCTTGTTGCGGAGGGTGACGACGTCCTCAGCAGCCGTCCGGAGTTCCTGGCGATGTGGCCACAGGTTCCTCCCACCAACACCCCACAGGTCTTGCAGCACCTTCATGGGCCCCAACCCCATTCCCCCACCCCCTGACCTTCCCACCAGAGTGCCACACATGGGAAAACCCCATGTCACTGGGAAAACCCCATGTCACTGGGAAAACCCCATGTCACTGCTCAGGATTCTCCTGCGCCAGGCGCGGTAGTATGTTTCAGGGTCCCATTGAAATGCAGCACCCTGACAGGGCGTGGTACGAAGGACACGCCCCTAGATGGCAGGACGACGCTGCACTTCCAGCATTACCTGTTGTGGGGACGGCGTGTGGTGATGTGTGACTGTCAGGACGACGCTGCACTTCCAGCATTACCTGTTGTGGGACGGCGTGTGGTGATGTGTGACTGTCAGGACGACGCTGCACTTCCAGCATGACCTGTTGTGGGGACGGCGTGTGGCGATGTGTGAGGACTGTCCCAGGGAGGTCTGTCCTGTTCCACAAGTTGACAGACCTCCCCCCCCTCCTCCTCCACCCCGCACCCCCCCCCCCCCTCCACCTGTCGGCCACCCTCTGGTGGTGATGTGTGAGGACTGTCCCAGGGAGGTCTGTCCTGTTCCACAAGTTGACAGACCTCCCCCCCCCCCTCCTCCACCCCGCACCCCCCCCCTCCACCTGTCGGCCACCCTCTGGTGGTGATGTGTGAGGACTGTCCTGGTCTACACGTTCACAGACCCCCCACCCCCGCCCTCCCCGCCCCCACCCCCGCCCCCCTGTGGATGTGGTGGTCAGACACTGACGTCGATCTGTGGATGTGGTGGTCAGTCAGTGACGTC
>CM031603.1:743689-753428 GCA_018398815.1 Conus ventricosus | reverse complement strand
GATCTGTGGATGTGGTGGTCAGACACTGACGTCGATCTGTGGATGTGGTGGTCAGTTAGTGATGTTGATCTGTGGATGTGGTGGTCAGTCAGTGATGTTGATCTGTGGATGTGGTGGCCATCAGTGATGTTGATCTGTGGATGTGGTGGTCAGACACTGACGTCGATCTGTGGATGTGGTGGTCAGACACTGACGTCGATCTGTGGATGTGTGGTCAGTTAGTGATGTTGATCTGTGGATGTGGTGTCAGTTAGTGATGTTGATCTGTGGATGTGGTGGTCAGTCAGTGACATCGATCTGTGGATGTGGTGGTCAGTCAGTGATGTTGATCTGTGGATGTGGTAGTCAGTTAGTGACGTTGATCTGTGGATGTGGTGGTCGTTAGTGACGTTGATCTGTGGATGTGGTGGTCAGTTAGTGACGTTGATCTGTGGATGTGGTAGTCAGTTAGTGATGTTGATCTGTGGATGTGGTAGTCAGTTAGTGATGTTGATCTGTGGATGTGGTGGCCAGTCAGTGATGTTGATCTGTGGATGTGGTAGTCAGTCAGTGATGTTGATCTGTGGATGTGGTAGTCAGTCAGTGATGTTGATCTGTGGATGTGGTGGTCAGTCAGTGACGTTGATCAGTGGATGTGGTGGTCAGTTAGTGACGTTGATCTGTGGATGTGGTAGTCAGTTAGTGATGTTGATCTGTGGATGTGGTAGTCAGTTAGTGATGTTGATCTGTGGATGTGGTGGTCAGTCAGTGATGTTGATCTGTGGATGTGGTAGTCAGTCAGTGACGTTGATCTGTGGATGTGGTGGTCACTGAATGACGTTGATCTGTGGATGTGGTGGTCAGTCAGTGATGTTGATCTGTGGATGTGGTGGTCAGTCAGTGACGTTGATCTGTGGATGTGGTGGTCACTGAATGACGTTGATCTGTGGATGTGGTGGTCAGCCAGTGAAGGATACCAACAGGACACTGATGTTGTTCTTTATTTCGGGAAAAAAAGGAACTAACAAGGCCTCATGTACTTTCGAGTAACACACACACACACACACACACACACACACACACACACACACACACACACACACACACACACGCACACACGCACGCACGCACGCACACACGTAAGCACGCACGCACACACACACACACCACACACACACACACACACACACACACACACACACACACAACACACAACACTACACACACATGCGCGCGCACGCACACACACACACACACAACACACACACACACACACACACACACACACACACACACACACACACACACACACACACGGGCGCACACACACACAACACAAACACACACACACACACACACACACACACACACACACACACACACACACACACCACACACACACACACACATACACACACACACGCACACAACCGCGGGCGCGCATACGCACATACAAACGCAGACTCTCTCTCTCTCTCTCTCTCTCTCTCTCTCTCTCTCTCTCATTAGAACGCTTTTATGCAGTTGTGCATACTCTCTCTCTCTCTCTCTCTCCTCTCTCCTCTCGTCTCTCTCCCTCTCTCTCTCTCCTCTCCTCTCTCTCTGGTGTATGTGGTGTGTGTGTGTGTGTGTGTGTGTGTGTGTGTGTGTGTGTGTGTGTGTGTGTGTGTGTGTGTGGTGTGTGTGAGCGTGTGTGTCTGTGTCTGGATGATTGAGCGTGCGCGCATGTGTGTGTGTGTTGTGTGTGTGTGTGTGTGTGTGTGTGTGTGTGTGTGTGTGTGTGTGTGTGTGTGTGTGTCTGTGTCTGTGTGTGTGCGCGCGCGCGCGCGTGCGCACGTAAGCTTACAGTGTTTTGAAAGCAGCAAATAGTACTCTTGGTACGTTCATCGTTAATTCTTGGGGGAAAATGGAATAGAATTGTCAGTTGTTTATTCATATACATAGAATGCATTCCCCCTTGATTTGTTAATTGGCTTTTCTCCTACACTGTAGCACAATTTTGTAACGAGATCCTTGTTACACCAACGCCGAGTCCGATGGATCGAGCCTCGGGGGAGTCTGCACTGGGTGGTGGGTTTAAGCCTTGACACCGGCAGCAGCACCAGCAGCGGTGGAAGATGGTCTGCCGGGGACAGGCCGCCAACAGTGGGCAAGGCAACGCTCTTTCAGGACAGCAAGTCAACCATGTCCCCCGGATAGCAGGTCCCCCTAAGGGGCGTATACGTTTTGCGCGCGTTTTCGTAGTTGCTATAATGCGCGCGTTGTCAAGTTGCCGCTAAATGCGCGCCTTTATTACCGTGATGCGCGTATATCTATAACCGCAATGCGCGCACTTCTCGCACACACACACACACACACACACACACACACGTATGCCTTTTATCTGGAATCTGGATACAACTTTATTAAATTTTTTAAAAAGCACAGGAGTTTTGGTTATTATTATAAATCAAGAAAGGAAAAACTAATATATTTCTGAAATCAGACAGCACACCACGCATACAGGTATGGTTGGCACCAGCCTTTGGGATACATATTGTATTACACAATCCTAAAATCACACAATCATACATTACCCAAAGAGCATAAGAATTCCAATAATATAAAAATATATCTCTCTGTGTGTGTTTCTCTCTCCCCGTCTCTCCCTCTCTCTGTCTTTCTCTCTCTGTCCCCTGTCTCACCTAGCAACACCACACAAAATTTTTTTACAGCCAACCTCCGTTCGCCTTCGCCACGCATAATAGCAACTAACAACTCTTAAAAAAACAACATACCATCTGAACGTCGAACGTCTGAACGTCTGAACGGTTTTCTTGGTCATCCATATTGCAGTTGAAGATGTAATGTGGCGAGGCAAGGACAATCTTCTGACATGCCGTCCTTTGCTGAATTAGTTGCTGAACATCTGTCTCCGTGTGACAGAAAAAAAAGACGACAACAAAACAACGCAGTGCAGTGCTACATAGATACAAAATTTCTCTGGACGACTGAGAGATTGTCCAGTCGTTAATTCAGTATTTAGCATTCCTGGTTGTTTAATGGCTTCGCATAACTGTGCTGCAATTGTACGGATTGTACACAAACCCACATGACGAGCGAGTCTCACGGTTGGTGGGTAAGCCTGAACGCGCAGCCAGCAGTGGAAAGGTCTTGCCGGGACAGGCCGCCATTACAGCTGGTGCAGGCACGCTTTTCAGGACACAACGTCAACCATTCCCCCGATACAGTCGCCCCTAAGTCAGAGCTCAGCCAAGCAAGTCAATAGGTTGTTCCGCATGGCTGGGTTCAGCGGGCAGCCAGGCGAGACGGTAAAGAGGCCTGGCTGTTGTACGTTGCTGGCAGGTAGAGGGCCGCCTTCACTCCTTACACTCTCTGGCCCCCCCCCCCCCCCCCTCTCTCTCTCTCTCTCTTCTCTCTCTCTCTCTCTCTCTCTCCTCTCTCCACACACACACACACACACACACACACACACACACACACACACACACACACACACACACATACACACAAACACACACACACAAACGCGCGCGCGAGCGCACACACACACACACACACACACACACACACACACACACACACACACACATATAATAATATATAAATATATATAAAGAGAGAGAGAGAGAAAAGAGAGAGAGAGAGAGAGAGAAGAGAGAGAGAGAGAGAGAGAGAGAGAGAGAGATGATGGATGATGATGATGATGATAATACTTTATTTCCAAGGGTAACAGATAAGCAAACCAGCTTTTTTTCATCCGGCCCTCGCCCCTAAGGGACTAACTAGCATGACTAGCGGACTACTAAGCTAATGCGACTTAAACTTACAAAAATTATAACAGACTCACATTATCTTCACAAATGCTTTAAAACTCGATAAGTTTGTTCATCCATTAACATTTTTAAGGCATAGATGACTTGAAGGACAAAAAAAAAAAGCAATTGCAACAACAAACATAAATAAAGAAATAAATTTCATAGAAGAGAGAAAAAAAAAAAAAAAAAAAATCAGCACACACAACTATAGAATAAGCGATCCTACCTATCGAAGAGAAAGAGAGAGAGAGAGGAGATGGGAGAGGGAGAGAAGAGTGAGAGAGAGAGAGAGAGAGAGAGAGAGAGAGAGAGAGGGGAGAGAGAAAATATACGTTTTATTAGACGAGATAACATTTAAAACATTTAAAGAGATAACATTTAAAACATATCTCAGATGTTAGATGTGTGTGTGTGTGTGTGTGTGTGCGTGTGTGTGTTGTGTGTGTGTGTGTGTGTGTGTGTGTGTGTGTGTGTGTGTGTGTGCGTGTGTGCGCGCGCGTGCGCCAAAGAGAGAGAGAGAGAGAGAGAGAGAGAGAGAGAGAGAGAGAGAGAGAGAGAGAGGAGAGAGAGAGAGAGAGAGAGAGAGGGAGGGAGAGAGATCTTTGATGTTAGTAACAGAGAGAAATTAAAGTCGCATCTTTGATGCTAGTGACATAGAGAGAGCAAGATTGAAGATATATGTTTGATGTCAGACAGAGAGAGAGAGAGAGAGAGAGAGAGAGAGAGAGAGAGAGAGAGAGAGAGAGAGAGAGAGAGAGAGAGATCTTTGATGTTAGAGAGAGAGAGAGAGAGAGAGAGAGAGAGAGAGAGAGAGAGAGAGAGAGAGAGAGAGAGAGAGAGAAATATATCCTCGCTGTTAGTGAGAGGAGTAAAGATTTATCTATGTTAGTAAGAAGATTCAAGATCTATCTCTGGTGTCAATGCGGAGATTGAAGATGTATTGTGAAGCTTCATCTTTGATGTTAGCGAAAACATTCAAGATCTAGAGACATATCATTGGTGTCACTGAGAATATTGAAGATGTATCTTTGATGTCAGTGAGAGAAAGAATAAAGATTTATCTTTGATATCAGTGAGAGAAGAGGGTGATGATTTATCTTTGATGACAGTAGGAGAAAGGACTAAAGATTCATTTTGGAATCTAGTGAGAGGAGAGAGTAAAACATTATTTTCACTGCTAGAGAGAAGAGGAGTTGAAGATCTATCCTCAATATTAAAGAGAAGAGGTATTGGAGATCCATCTTTGATTGTTGGGGGAGGAATCGAGATGCCCTAATCATTGCTGTCAAAGCTAATTGTATGTCAACATTTAGAGCTTCGATCGTCACTGTCAATTTCAACAGCATGTTAACATTTGGCACTTTCATCATTGCTGTCAATACTAATTGTGTGTTTAATATTTAGAGCCTCGATCGTCACTGTCAATTTCAACAGCATGCTAACATTAGGCACTTTCATCATTGCTGTCAGCGCTAATTGTGTGTCAATAAATAGCATCTGGATCGTTCTTGTCGATGTTAACAGTGTCTTACTATTTAGCGCCTTGGTCGTTACTGTCAATTATATTTGTGTGTTAATATCTAGCACCTTCAGTGTTAAGCTGCTGAACATCAACAACGAATTAGCATTAGCATTACTGATCAAGGTGGTAAATATTGATTCACCATTAGCATTGATATTAATCATAACTGTCAATGTTAATCGTACATTGTTTTCATTTTAATCGTTCATGTCAATGCAAATGTGTTTTGATATTCAGCTCTTAATTGCTAATGTCAATGCTAATTTGGTGCTAATGTAGGCACCTTAATCGTTACTGTCAATACTAATGGTCTGTTATTATCTAGCACCATCGCTGTTACTGTCAATACTAATAATGGGTTAATGTTAAGTACCTTCATCGTTACTGTCAATACTAATAATGGGTTAATGTTAAGCACCTTCATCGTTACTGTCAATACTAATAATGGGTTAATGTTAAGCACCTTCATTGCTACTGTCAATACTAATAATGGGTTAATGTTAAGCACCTTCATCGTTGCTGTCAATACTAATAATGGGTTAATGTTAAGCACCTTCATCGTTACTGTCAATACTAATAATGGGTTAATGTTAAGCACCTTCATCGTTGCTGTCAATACTAATTATGGTTAATGTTAAGCACCTTCATCGTTACTGTCAATACTAGTAATGGGTTAATATTTAGCACCTTAGCTGTTACTGTCAATACTAGTAATGGGTTAATATTTAGCACCTTCATCGTTACTATCAATATTAATAGTGTGTTAATATTAACCGCCTTAACTGTTACTGTCAATACTAATAGTGTGTTAATAGTTAGCACCTAAGCTGCTGCTGTCAATATATAATGGTGTTAATATGTAGCAACTTCATCATTACGTCAATACAAATGGTGCACTAATATTTAGCACCTTAATTGTCACTGTCAATACTAATGGTGTGTTGATATTAGCACCTTGATTGTCACTGTCAATTCTAATGATGTGTTGATATAAGCACCTTGATTGTCACTGTCAATACTAATGATGTGTTAATATTAGCACCTTAATTGTCCCTGTCAATACTAATGGTTTGTTAATATACAGCGCCTTAGCTGTTACTGTCAATACTAATGGTTTGTGAATATACAGCACCTTATTTGTTACTGTCAATACTAATGGTTTGTTTATATACAGCACCTTAGTTGTTACTGTCAATACTAATGGTTTGTTAATATTTAGCTCCTTAACCGTTATTACCAAACTAATAGTGTGTTAATATTCAACACTTTAGTTGTCACTGTCAATACTAATGGTGTACTAATATTTAGCACTTTAGTTGTCACTGTCAATACTAATGGTGTACTGATATTTAGCACTTTAGTTGTCACTGTCAATACTAATGGTGTACTGATATTCAACACTTTAGTTGTCACTGTCAATACTAATGGTGTACTGATATTTAGCACTTTAGTTGTCACTGTCAATACTAATGGTGTACTAATATTCAACACTTTAGTTGTCACTGTCAATACTAATGGTGTACTAATATTCAACACTTTAGTTGTCACTGTCAATACTAATGGTGTACTGATTCTCAGCACTTTAGGTGTCACTGTCAATACTAATGGTGTACTGATATTCAACACTTTAGCTGTCACTGTCAATACTAATGGTGTACTGATATTCAACACTTTAACTGTCACTGTCAATACTAATGGTGTACTGATATTCAACACTTTAGCTGTCACTGTCAATACTAATGGTGTACTGAATTCAACACTTTAGCTGTCACTGTCAATACTAATGGTGTACTAATATTCAACACTTTAGCTGTCACTGTCAGTACGAATGGTGTACTGATATTCAACACTTTAGTTGTCACTGTCAATACTAATGGTGTACTAATATTCAGTACTTTAGTTGTCACTGTCAATACTAATGGTGTGTTAATATTCAACACTTTAGCTGTCACTGTCCAGTACTAATGGTGTCACTGTCAGTACTAATGGTGTCACTGTCAGTACTAATGGTGTACTGATATTCAACACCATGTGGTTGCTTCTCGCAGTTGTCACTGTCAATAGTAATGGTGTACTGATATTCAGCACTTTAGTTGTCACTGTCAGTACTAATGGTGTACTGATATTCAGCACTTTAGTTGTCACTGTCAGTAGTAATGGTGTACTGATATTCAGCACTTTAGTTGTCACTGTCAGTAGTAATGGTGTACTGATATTCAGCACTTTAGTTGTCACTGTCAATACTAATGGTGTACTGATATTCAGCACTTTAGTTGTCACTGTCAGTACTAATGGTGTACTGATATTCAGCACTTTAGTTGTCACTGTCAGTACTAATGGTGTACTGATATTCAGCACTTTAGTTGTCACTGTCAGTACTAATGGTGTACTGATATTCAGCAGCATGTTGTTGCTTCTCGCAGTGACTTTTCCCCTTCCATCATTCCATGTTCAATACTCAGGACCATTGCAAATTGAGGTGTTGAGATATAACACCCTGATCATTACTGTGAATGCTCAATGTATTGCTAGTAATTAGTATCCTGATCATTACTGTGAATGCTCAATGTATTGCTAGTAATTAGTATCCTGATCATTACTGTGAATGCTCAATGTATTGCTAGTAATTAGTATCCTGATCATTACTGTGAATGCTCAATGTATTGCTAGTAATTAGTATCCTGATCATTACTGTGAATGCTCAATGTATTGCTAGTAATTAGTATCCTGATCATTACTGTGAATGCTCAATGTATTGCTAGTAATTAGTATCCTGATCATTACTGTGAATGCTCAATGTATTGCTAGTAATTAGTATCCTGATCATTACTGTGAATGCTCAATGTATAGCTAGTAATTAGTATCCTGATCATTACTGTGAATGCTCAATGTATTGCTAGTAATTAGTATCCTGATCATTACTGTGAATGCTCAATGTGTTGCTAGTAATTAGTATCCTGATCATTACTGTGAATGCTCAATGTATTGCTAGTAATTAGTATCCTGATCATTACTGTGAATGCTCAATGTATTGCTAGTAATTAGTATCCTGATCATTACTGTGAATGCACAATGTATTGCTAGTAATTAGTATCCTGATCATTACTGTGAATGCTCAATGTATTGCTAGTAATTAGTATCCTGATCATTACTGTGAATGCTCAATGTATTGCTAGTAATTAGTATCCTGATCATTACTGTGAATGCTCAATGTATTGCTAGTAATTAGTATCCTGATCATTACTGTGAATGCTCAATGTATTGCTAGTAATTAGTATCCTGATCATTACTATGAATGCTCAATGTATTGCTAGTAATTAGTATCCTGATCATTACTGTGAATGCTCAATGTATTGCTAGTAATTAGTATCCTGATCATTACTGTGAATGCTCAATGTATTGCTAGTAATTAGTATCCTGATCATTACTGTGAATGCTCAATGTATTGCTAGTAATTAGTATCCTGATCATTACTGTGAATGCTCAACGTATTGCTAGTAATTAGTATCCTGATCATTACTGTGAATGCTCAATGTATTGCTAGTAATTAGTATCCTGATCATTACTGTGAATACTCAATGTATTGCTAGTAATTAGTATCCTGATCATTACTGTGAATGCTCAATGTATTGCTAGTAATTAGTATCCTGATCATTACTGTGAATGCTCAATGTATTGCTAGTAATTAGTATCCTGATCATTACTGTGAATCTCAATGTATTGCTAGTAATTAGTATCCTGATCATTACTGTGAATGCTCAACGTATTGCTAGTAATTAGTATCCTGATCATTACTGTGAATGCTCAATGTATTGCTAATGATTAGTATCCTGATCATTACTGTGAATGCTCAACGTATTGCTGATAATTAGTATCCTGATCATTATTGTGAATGCTCAATGTATTGCTAGTAATTAGTATCCTGATCATTACTGTGAATGCTCAATGTATTGCTAATGATTAATATCCTGATCATTACTGTGAATGCTCAACGTATTGCTGATAATTAGTATCCTGATCATTATTGTGAATGCTCAATGTATTGCTAGTAATTAGTATCCTGATCATTACTGTGAATGCTCAATGTATTGCTAGTAATTAATATCCTGATCATTACTGTGAATACTCAACGTATTGCTAATAATTAGTATCCTGATCATTACTGTGAATGCTCAATGTATTGGTAATGATTAGTATGCTGACATTACTATGCATGCTCAATGTATGTGCCGATGATTAGTATCCTGATCATTACTGTGAATACTCAATGTATGTGCTAATGATTAGTATCCTGATCATTACTGTGAATACTCAATGTATGTGCTGATGATTAGTAGTATCCTGAACGTTACTGGCAGTACTAACTCGGAGTATGTGTTGATACGCAGAACCTTGATCGTTACTTAGCGGCAGGGATTTT